>QXVZ01025593.1:0-47006 GCA_008931825.1 Phallusia fumigata
AAAAGGTTCCATACATGTAAGTTGCAACCATTGCTTTGTGCAATTTTGTTTTCAATGCAAGTGTTTCACAAAACCAGAGCTAACTTGACCTGTAATAAGCAAGTTGAAAACAAACACCATATGCCCAAGTATCAATCAAATTGTAGATACATAACCTGTGCAAACCGCTAACTGTTTCAGGAAGAAGAGGAAATTGTAAACTGGGACGAACCTATGCTATGGCAAGTCGGTCACTTGGGAGCAAAATACCATTCATGGATTGATGATCCAGTTGACAAAACCTTGCGCTTGTTTAAAAGCGATTTTGTGGAGTTTTTTTCCAATACACCTTGGTATGTAGCGATTCCTTTTTCTAAATGTAAAATTGCATAATTTGCTCTATAGTAACATATTATATTCAAAAGTTTCAGCACTTTTTATAACCAGTTGGGCCAGTCAAAACTGACAATTGTGAATCTACAAGTACCTAACCTCAGGGCTGCAGCCCAAGCTTAGTAAAACCAAACTCCACTTAAGATGGGCCACAAAGTATGCTTAAAAACCACAAGTAGCTATGGTGTTTGGGGCATAGTTTGTAGTTCTCTAGTGGAACAAGTATCAATTAATTCTGCAGTGCTATTTATGGTGGTTGTAAGGGTAGAGGTATTTTTGGTGTTAAGCTAAATGTTTCTGATTTGATGTTTTTTTGCAGGTATGTTATACCCATTGTGTGGTTGCCGGTTATTGTTCTTTTCCTTTTACGCAGTTTTTCAATGTTTTCCAATTCAAGCGTTGCACTTTTCAATCTAGTTCCAGGTATGTTGATAAATTATGTGTTGACCGACTATGGTGCAAAATCGGGGAAACCAATGCATCCTGACAAATAACACACCAACAAAAAATAGTAGCTCAAGTAAACATAGTTTTTACTCTGAGAAAAAACTGTCAACACAGTTATGTAGGATATCACAGCTTATGATTCATTTGTTAATTGCTTTTATCATGAGTGATGTACACCGCCTTCCTTCATTTGATATCCGATGTGATTTCCTTTTCATAAACACTCATACACCTGCAAGCTAGATGTGCAGTTTGTTATTAATTATGCACTTTTCATCATTCACAGTGACAGTATCAGAGGTTTTTTAGATGTTAAATATCATTGTAACGTAATTTTCACAATTCAAAATATACTTTGACAGGTGAAAAGCACTTGTAAAAGTATTTAATTATACATGTTTGGTCTAAAGAGCACTTTAATGCTTTCTAATCCTTTGTAATCCCCTGTTCAGCTGAGTTTACCTCTTTATGCAATATACACTTCAATTAACAACAAGGGCAAGTTACCCTCATTCTAAACCAACACCCTAATCAAATCCATTTTTTATTTCAGTGGCGTCATTTACGATGTCTGCATCAGCTATGCCAGTCATTTTTATTCTCGGCATGCTGTTGTGGTCCTTTTTGGAGTATTCGCTTCATAGGTGGCTTTTTCACAGCGATCCTCCCACGACCTCGTATTTTCTTATCACCCTGCACTTTCTGTTACATGGTCAGCACCACAAGGTATGTTCAACAGTAGCTCAATCACATTCGTTTTTTCCTGAGTGGCCTTTTAAACACTGAGAGCCAGTGTGAAAGTTTTTATTGGGCTTTTAACTGAAACTGTTAATCAAATATGCATCAGTGAAAAAAAACAGCTTAAAACTGCAGGGCTTGATAACTCTGCCATATTTTGTTATGCATGCATACATATTAAAGCAGATTTATTTTTATTTTGTTTGTTTTAAAACCAGTTTTAGCTGATGGAAATTTGAAATAGAATGCCATGGCAAGGTCCATTACAAGCACCCCCCGTGATACTTAGTGTTGTCAAATATATACTGTGCTAATTGTCAAAGTTAGAAGATACCAGCCAGTACCTGCGTGTAAAACATTTTCAAAGTTATGATAAACACTGTTTCAGCTTCAGGAATGACCTGTAAAGTGTTGAAATTTGAATATAGGAAGGATTGGTACAGGCACATAAGTTTACTTCTGTCAGTGTGTTTATTCAGCTGCTCCTGGACAGTAGTTTATTTTTATATCTGTTGACTCATTTGATAATCAATGATCTTTGAACTGTTTGTACGCAAGGAATATGTACTGATAGCAGTCAGTGTTAAACTATATTTACACCTCCGCATTTATATTGCTGTACACACAACAAAATGCTAAATACACATTTTTATCCAACAGGATGTGGCACATATTGTGATGGAAACTATTTGGCAATGAATATTGATTGTTGCCTTGTGCTGTTTTAGATATTGTAATGATAAATTGTAATGGCCACAGCATTTACTAACTATATCCTATTTGATCAGCTTCATAACAGTATTGCATAAGTCACAATTCGTGTAGTACAGTTTTGTTGCAATGTTAAGAGATCGTAAGGGTACGCGAAGGTAGGGTACTGTTTAAAAGTCATACTGTGTGTTGCGATCTTTTCTCTGGATATATCAGTACTTACCACTCTTGAGTTTAACTAATAATAAAGAGCAAGGAACTTGAATATTTACATGTACCTTCCAAAACATACACCACAGAAAACCTAAAGATTTTTAATTGGTAAGAAAAGACTTTCAAAAAAGGTGCGAGTTTGGGCATGCAACTGTTCAACTTGCAATCAGCGCCACAGCCGCTGTCGTATGGGGTCATGCAAAATTAATGACAGACGATCCCAGTGTTGCGCAACTGGCCGGATGCTTACCCTTCATGAGATCCAATCACCGCCTCAGCAGGAGACAACAGGGCGCATTTTGTAAGACGCAAGGCTTGCATTGCACGTAATACCGACGACAGCAACCGATTCCAGCATTGCAACAAACATCTGCCGGCAGGCAAGAAGCGTCCCGCCTGCGGGGGGATTATTATTTACTAGGGCTGACGCTTCATTAGCCGAACTATGCAGGCTTCGTGGCGTTACTAGTCAAAAATCTTACCACGAAAGCCGATGCCACGGCAAGGTATAGCTGGGCTATCATAGGCCGTGACTGTAAATAATAGATAGCATCATGTTGGCTTTACGATGATGAAAAATAGCAAAACAAAAGAGCTATAATTTGGGCCTGAACGTACTGAGAAATGCGACCTATATCGAAACATGTACGAAATGCGACTGTTTATATTTGCGTTTTGTGCAGTCTGGAAAGAACGTCCTAGCACTAGACTCACAAACAGGCGTTGTCATGCCGAGCCAAGCAAAACTAGGCCCATTTGTTCGCTTTTTAGGTCAAATCAGACAGCTTTTTGCGTGAATGGTTTCGCACGACGCAGCACAGATGTGGTGGTGTCAAATAAATGTTGGCGTCAGCCAGTACGTAAAAATACACAGGCACCGACTAACAACCTTGGTGAAAACGTCAAAAGCGAAAAACCATGGCCTGACCTTGTGTTACTTAACCCTGAGTCCGCGGACTTAAATAAATCCATGAAAGGCTTTCGTAAGTTCGTGATCACGTCAAAACCCTTTTTTTATGAAAACCGAAATTCTCATCACTTTCGCTTGTTACACGTTTCCTTTTGATACCGAATACTACCTTCCAGTAGTGAAAAATTATCTGTTATTTTACAGTGAAACATATTGTTTGCATTATTTCACGTTTTCATTGAGTCCGCGACTGGATATGTTCAAGCGAAAATTGTCCGAGACCTGAAAGGCTGAAAAGCATTTGTTGTGACCAAATCTGTCTTGGTTCCTGTTCGTTTATGTGGGCGATAATAGATAAGGATGTTTATATTTCTCCTGTGAACTGTGAGGTGCTTACCGCGTGTAAGTAAGTTTACAGTTTTTCAATTCGATGATTTACGTCGCCCTGAATATTTATGAAAAAAATGCTTGAAGTTGACTGTGCCTCTTCCGGCCATGTGACGGTGGAAAAACTCTTGCCTACCATTCGCGTTATGTTTTGCGGTTATTTTATTCAATTGTTTAGTACCGTGACGCACATTTTCAGTGTCTATTTTAAGGTGTTACTATAGTTTCAAAGCAATTATTTACAGCTCGCGCATTTTCAGGCGTTCTATAGATTGGCAATGTCACTAGCGGGGTAGAAATCAAAAACATCAATAACGGTTGAGTTTTCACCATTTTAGAATAACTGCTTTTTTGAGAACTTGTTCAAAACGCTCAATCGATTGGGTAATTGGCTTTAACACATCGCTTAGTCGTAGCTAATGGCGAATTCTATTTTGTAAACATGTATTACACAAACGTTTACTGGCAAAGCTGTAAGGATGGTGGAATGGAAGTTAAAGTGTAATTTACGTAATGCTTATGAATTATTTGCGCTCTGTGCTTAATGCCGGCACAAAGCACAGTGTTGAAGACGATGCATACTTCCCTTGGGGTTGCGCTCATATCATTTTTCGATATTGCCAAAGCGCGATTTAGCGGCGTATCACGCTGATTAAGATGGTCTCTTGCGGCTTTCACGGCCTCTTACCGCCATTCTGCACAAATTCGATAAGAGATGGATTAGGCGTCGTGAGAGAACTTCATTTCGCTTGTCATTGCTAATAAAGTCAGAAGAAATGGACTCAATGAGCACTCTCTCTTAATTGTGCTGATTCGTCATTTTAGCAATGGAGAAGCGCTCACTGCAGTACTTTAAAATCGAACATTTGTAATGTTTCCATTGTTTGGCCAACGCATGGTAAGTCGTTAAGGTTGGAGCATGATGCCTGACAAACCTTTACTGATAGGCTTTAGCTTGCCTGTATAATGACGTCATCGCTGGTGACCTCATGTCGGTGTCCTCGCTAAGTTTAGAAACTTTTGCCAAAGCGTATCCGGACTGTCGCAAGTACACCTCATAAGCAAATATGTACCAAGTAAACAGACCGAAGTCTAACCGCGAGTTTGAATTCATTCGCTGTTACTCTGGGCGCCAAATGCGACCTCTAAAACTGTTTGTAAATTTATGGTGCAATTTGGGATATAAGTTGCTCATAGGAATACAATTCACTGACTGGTCTCAACATGAAGAAACTAACCAGTACTTGAGTGTAAAGTAAAACATTATCTATGTTTCGAAAAACGCTGTTGTCAACGTGCAATCAGTTTTACTCTCAAGTGCTGACTTGTATCTTTATTAAGTCACACATACATTTGTAAACGGAATTGAAACTGTGTGTTATTTCTTATTTGAAAAGCACGCTTTCCTTTACCTTCCGACATCGCAATACATCTGTCATGTGCCCACGACTTGTGCGTTTGATGGTAGAGCACCGATGCTCCTCGTTAATGGTAGACGAAGTTGCTTAGCTAGGCAAAGAAAACGCCAATGTTACCTGGATTGGCCCGATTTCAGCCTAACTTTTCAAAAAAGTAACGTCTCTATATCACATGGCTGGTGTCTGCGTCTTTTATACAACGGTTTCAATCGGTAAACTTTCGCTTGACTTTACGACCCCTAAACACTTAGATATGCTTCAGATTTCTGTAGTTAGAATGACCTTTATTATTTTTTTTGTATTGTAGAATACTGTTGTTTATTTTTTATCCTTGATGGCGGCAGGGTCCGGGGTTTGTAATACTTTTTGCGATGCCTGGACACGAATAGGAATTTCGCTTCGACGTACAAAATGCGTCACCTTATTGCCTCAAAAGTAAACCAACCTATGTCTTATCAGGTGCCGTTCGACAGTGGAAGATTAGTTTTTCCGCCAGTCGCATCGTCCGTGTTCCTGGCCATCCTCTACCCCTTGTTCCGGCTGGTCTTTGCAGCAGCGGTAACTGACAGTCTGGTGGCTGGTGTGCTCTTCGGCTACGTGTGTTACGACATGACCCACTACTATTTGCACTACGGCGCACCTCGCAAAGGGTCCTACTTTGATCGTCTTCGAGCTTACCACGTCCGGCACCACTTTGAGAGCCCGCATCTTGGTAAGGACTTGCATATTTATATATCGGCGGTGGTTAGGGATGTTCAAAGTAGAATATCGAATCCTAAGGATTCGAATCTGCTCGGATCTGCTTAATTTTGCCGTGTATTAGAAGGCTTAGACTTTTCGATTGCAAACGTTTTTTTTGCAACCTTTACACGTAACTGTAACTACTGCACGTCTGACACGTTTGAAGGAAAATCACCCTTGGGTTACAGGAGATGAAATGGCAGAAACTTGGTACCTTTTAAATATAAATAATCAGTTCTTTATTGTTGTTTTGTTACATACAACTTTGTGTGTCATGCTGCCAAAATTAATATAAAACTTGGATTCGATATTCTGGATGCGAAACAACTATTCTAGATTAGCTAGCTATTCAACTTTGAACATCACTAGCGGTGATATATGCCTTTTAAGTGTGTGTGTGTGTTGTTCTTTTATGCTAGACTTCCAGAGAAATTTTGCATGTGTTTTTACTGGAACAGATTTTTTTCTGTATATGTTGGTACAGCAGGCAGCGTATGTACCATGCCTTTTTAGTGTATCGCTATGCACATCTAAAGCAGAACGGAAAACAGTTAGTTAAAAATTTGTACCTCTTTACCACATGGGTAGTCCCGAATTCGCAAGGCAAATAGCTAACAGTCTTTATTATCTTACAATGCCGAATAACCTTGAAGTGAACCCAGCGTTACCTTGACCGACCTTTGTGGCAACGTTTTTATACACACTCATTCCATTTTACGGGTTTTACCGTTGACACAGCTTCACGACCTTGTTGAAGGTTAGATGTGGGTGGTACACTCACTTTGTTCAAATTTTACCGGATAGAGTGTCGACGCACTTCCGATATTTACATAGCCAATCAACTACTGTTTTCAGATATTTGTTTTACTGGTTTGAGACCCTTTTAGAACACGTCGTCGCCCAGTTTGAAGCCTCTCAAATTGTGTATGGCCTGTGAATGTGAGAAACCAGTTTCAGCACTGGCAAACCATAAACCAGTGCTGGATACCATGGAAAATGCCATGCGGGTAGTCTTAGGAGGAATTCTCATGCGCAGAAGGGACAAAAACAAACAAAATTAAATGTGCATTCCAATCGAGTGCCTTTGTGAGCTCGGGATACAAAACAAAATACCAGTCGTTGCTTTGCAAATTCCATTAAAACAACCCACCTTTTACCACAGGATTCGGCATATCAAGCAAGCTCTGGGACTATCCCTTCAACACCCTCATCAGGATGACTCAGAAGCGTTCGTCAGAGTGATAACATCGCAGCGGTTTCTGTTTGGGGACTTTACCTACACCTTTCGTCCTGACACGGGGCCTATCGTCAAGGCGCAGGGATTAACACACAAGACTTTTGCATCCTGTCGCTGCCCCTTCTTTCCGCTCTCTGCCATGAAACAACGATGATTGGCACAAAGCGTCGAATGCCTTTCAACAGAAAGTGTTTTGTACAGTTTTTTCCACGCGTTTGAAATCACAAGCACCTACGACGAAAAAAATGACATCAAATGGCCTTTCTTTCAAGTCCAACATCAAAATCATGGTTGTCACCTTTAGGAAATTCCCCAATGTTGTATATCCAAACCTGCGTATCAATGATTAGAAGCATGTACTTTGCGCCCTGAAAAAACGACAACTCTGCCCTGAAAACTCGACCTCATCGCTTTTATTGTTTTGTAAACATTGTATTTATGGTGCCGTGTTACCAAACATTGCATGGTGCCGCGTGGGCCCAGTCATTCCTTTATTTAAACGATCAGAATTTGACCTTTGACCTAAAGAGCGCATACTGAAAATAAACCGTAGTTTCTCCCAAAGCGAGATATCATGCGGTGTTTTGTATCACCTTTAAAGCATGTAGCGCCTTTGCATGTTTAGTACAGTACACGGTACGACCTGTTTTAATCTGTTGCTGTCGTATTAGTAAGTTGCAATTTCATGTCACAATGCCACAGTCGATTCACCATTGAAGACAAATGTTGCATGGCCGGAAAAAAAATCTGTGCCGCACGCGAGTGACCCCGATAAAAACAGACCTGTACACCATATCATTCACCACATGTGTAAAGAATTCAAACTTGCTTGGGTCCATTCAAACAAGGTTTCCTGTTTCGCACTGAATAATTGAAATATGCCCTCGCGATGGAAACACGACACCATCATTGAAAATCACGCAAATCGTGCATTGTATATTCTAAACGCGCTGTGTCAACTTAAAACTGTAAATTAGCGCCTATAGTGCTAAAACGTCCGACCTAACTCTTTGTTTTTTGATGTTTATCTCATTGAGGTTTTATGCCCATGATATATGTTCCAGGTCCGGAGGCTTAAGCCGCATTTGCACTAATACATACATATATTTATATGTATACTTATTTATAATCATTAACAATGTTACATAGTTTTTTTAAGCCTTCGGAAAGGCCTAAGTTGTCACCTGACATCGTATAAGCTTGGTGTGTGTTCGAGGCGAATTGGTCGCCTGTATGTTAACCCATGAAATTTCTCCAGTTCGGTAAATTCGGCTAGATATTTCCATATCTTGAGACAAGGTGTGTTTTATTTGCGTTACCATCACCACCACTTCCAACTTTGTAGCTATCGTGCCGTCAACCCACTCATTCATACTTCACACCACACGCACTGTATTGTACGTAGTTTAACACAAAGCCTAATGACGTTTTTAATGCATGGAGACACTTTTTTGTGTGTTTTTTCTCGTAGCGCGTAGTGCATGACATCTGTAGGGGACTGGATATGTTTTTTTGCATCGGGAAGTGTTTCCAAAAATGTTTTTTTGGGGGGCGAAACACTGTTTTAAGTTTGTTTAGTATGTCGAATTACAATCCGAAAATTCGGTTGCCTAAACTGAAAGGTTCTGCCATATACATTTAATACACAACCTAGAATGTTAAACTGGTGTTTTCGACGACATTTGTACATTTATTTTTCGTATTTAACCAATCGTAAATGGGCTATTCTGTTTCTTTTTCTTTTTTGTTTTCCTAATCGTGTTACAGGATAATTTCTATGGGCAATTCAACCCCTTGTAAAGACCACCGTTGGTAAAGACCGTTTGGCATTTGCAAAGTGGCTGCTATTGTACCATCCACACCTCCGTAAACAGGAAAAAATATCCAAAAATGTGTGTCATGTTTTTGGCACTTACAATGCCTCTTTTTGTACTGAGGCAAAACTGTAGGTCGGAATCCCTGTATCAATTTGCCCAATGCGTTTCGTGGCAACATTTCAAATGCCGTCTCATCAACGACATGTCGTACTTTTCGGCGGGCGGGCGTATCTTTGTTTGACGTTTCCCATCGCGTTAACTCGCAAGCGCCTTTATTGACCTTTCTAGGAAATGAACCACAATGATGTAAAGGATCTTTGTAAGACTAGAAATGCGTTTTAGGATGGTCTGTTGCGTGTTAAAATATAACACGCTGTTTACATCAAAGATANTTTGGGGTTGTGAACCTGTGAAATAAGAAACCAATGTGACTTTATTTGGGACATAAGCCACTTTATGGAGATTGTGGGTTGAAATTGTAATTATATTCTCATGGATCCCTAAGTCTATATGCATGGTGGGAAAAAGTGGGGAAATGGGGAAGCTCCTTCCCAGGAAATTAGTCCTACTCACGGGAAATTTTTTGTTTTTGTAACATCCATTAGTTTAATATTCCTGTTACATAAAGGAATGTATGGGATTTGCTGAAAATTGGCGGGAAATTTTTGTTGGCTTCAAGGGAAATTTGCATTTTTTCTAGCCCTGTCTATATGTCCCAATTGTTTTTCAGAATAGAGCTGGAGTGATTTTTAACCAAAGCCACTTGGCCCAATGGAGGATAAATTCTAAAATCAGTGAAAGAAACTTTGTCTAAACAATAAATTAAAAAAGTGCAGTTGGCACCAGTACTTGTATTTGGTTTCCAGATGTAAAAGCATTANAGGGCATGATTTAGGTAAACAATTTTCTTTCAAGGTCAAGTTTTGGAATCGTGAGCAACGTGACTGGTAACAAATGCTCGTAGAAAATTGGTCTGACCTTGTGCCATAATTATTTGGTTGGGTCAGTGGATCTGCACCTTTTTTGATGAACTTGCTTATTTCGGAATTTTTCATTCCTCCCTTACTGGACACGAAGTGATAAAAAGTACAGTATTATTAAAAGGTGTCGAACCACTGGTCTACCCAAAAAGAACTGAAAAGCTTATTATAAATCAAGTGGAAATTGCCCCCCTTAATTCATCAAATTCTTTTCCGGTTGGGATCTACCGGGTTGGGTGATAAAGAGGAAAATGAATGGAGCAATGGAAATGCAGACGTGTCAAAATTAGGTATCAGCGAAGGTGAAAAATAACTGGCTTGTCTAAGACGGACAGTGGAACTTATCATGCTCTTACTATTACGACTATGTAGTCACAGAACAGTAGAACGTACACGCATAAGGTGCCATTGAACTAAGGGTTCTTTCTAGTTGAAAATTTTTATAAGAGCTATTTTTCCATCAACCCAACAAGGGTAGATCGTATACACCTGACGCATCCTGGTCGCTCTCCTCAGCCTCAGGGCGCCCTCCAGCAGTTTCAGTCGGTGTCTTAAAGCGGGGTTTCATGATAAGGGCCACGCGTACCGACTGACAGGGCCTCGGGGGACTGGCGAAGTGCGGGCCGAAGGAGACGCACGGAACCTCAGCCGGGTGCTCAAAATCAGCCCGAGAAAAACGGTGTCTGTGGTATGAAGTGGTTAGCAATTGGCTATTTCCTACAGGAAGACACGATGAGTCTGCCTTTAACATTACCGAACGGGCGCAGCTGGATCGTAAGAAACGTAGTCCAGGATATGTTGTGGTCAAGGGTTCATATCCCACCACAGGCTAGATTTTCCACCATACTTATGGACTTATGGATAACTGGTGCACATATACTAATTACACTAAAATGTGCATTACGATTTCTTTCAATGAGAAAGTAAAATGAATGATATCTATCAACTAGCTTTANAGAATTTACAGGTGTGTTGACACAATATTTTCCTATCCGATGTATGTGAGAAAATTGTTCAAATCTGAAACCAAACCCTTTTCAACCCACTTCCAGAATAATACATTTTGTAATGCTAAGTATCGGAGCATGGTTACCAGAAAAAAGACTACAAGCACAATAAAAAGTTTGAAAAATTACCCACCACAGCTTGAAGCCATTTTCACTCCACCAGAACTATCTTGCTTCTCATTGATAACCTGAACCTGTAAAAATTATTGCAATAGTTCTGAATCCTTGATACTTTTAGTTTTAGCACTGATGCTAGCTTTTGTAGGTACTCAGCACTTGGGACCAGATCACACTTAAAAAACGACTCTTTCTGTAATTTTTGTTTACCTGCCAGTTGGGCTCTTGGGAGCGTAGTGAGCTATTCAGAAGGTCATTGGTTGTGGACAGTTTTATGGTTTTGCTGAAGAATGATGCATGGTCAGCACCAAGATTTACAAACTGACACCACAGACTATGTGTGTAGTTCCGAGGCCGATACAGTGCTTCTAGAAAGGTGTTGTCAACAACCTGATGATAAAAATATTTTTTACAGAAAGTGAAAAAAATAATTTTTCAACAGATCTTTGTTCGAAAAAAAATGGGATATCCAAGATCTGCCGTTAATTGTGTTTTTCTGTCATAAGTGATGAAATGAAGCAACCAATTTTGTTTGTAATTTAAAAAAATGTTTTTGTTAATATTCAGGTCTGTTTTTATTAAATCCAAAATTAAACAGTCATCAAAACACCAAAGAATATCTTCTGGTGAGAAAAATCACCATTTTCTCCCATCTCACCTCTGATACAAGTGAACGGAATCTGTGAGCCAGGGCCAAATAGGGAGATATAATG
Organism: Phallusia fumigata; assembly: GCA_008931825.1. Lineage (NCBI taxonomy): Eukaryota > Metazoa > Chordata > Ascidiacea > Phlebobranchia > Ascidiidae > Phallusia > Phallusia fumigata. The sequence continues at coordinate 11,809 of QXVZ01025593.1, forward strand.
TCACTGTGACTTTGGTAGAACTCTGAGCTTTCAATCATCAAAAGTTGCTCAGGAAACATCATAGGAAAACGGAGTAGGGGAAGCAATATTTTTAGATAGTGCTTGCTCATGTCCTTGCTGTCATGGGATTCAACCCACTTGACAACTCCCTGCAAAAAATACAACATTACAGTGAATTTTTGTCAGTAGAGCAAATTTGTTTTAGAGTATTAAAATTTTGGCTTTATATGTGCCCTCTTTTCAAATGAAACCAACACCTCATTTGAAAGTTCAAATGACAAACTCATTCTCCAAATCCCAAACTAAAATTGCTTACATTGGGCGGCATAATGAAAAACACCATGACTACAGATTAAGCAATACAGAAATTGCTCACCTAAATAACAATGATTGTTCCTGTTCGGATGGAAAATGAATGCAAGAAAACATCTAACCTGGTACAAGCTGTATTCACACAAAACTACAAGATCATCCCTTGCCAACAAAATGCACAACAGCTCAATGTTTAGCAGCAGAAATTCGTTTTGTGCCAAAACAAGTTCCATTTGCGTAATGATAACATCTACACAATCCTTTTCTAATTCCTTGTGTCCACAAAGCTGTAGGTATGGAAGCCACCGGATGGCCCCTGCCACATTGCCTACTTCTACCTGTTAAAATTGTGATGGTAAAATGTGTTACAAGAATTTTATACCCAGTGGTGATTAGTTTACACCTATATGCTTCACTTGTACAACAGCCTACATTTTTTCAAATGTTGTATGTTCTAAAAAAGCAAGTTTTGGGCTCAAAAATCACTGTTTTAACAAAACAAGAAACTAATAACAATGTACATTTTACCTGAGTTTGAATATACTTTTCACAGCTCAATTTTAGCGGCTTTACATTGTACTTGTCAGCCAACATAAGCAAGGGCAAAGCAGTTGCTGTTTGCACAGAAACTGTTCCATGATATAAGAAGTGAAGGAACATAGGAAACACTGGTATGCATTCGTTGCATTCACTCAGTTCCAGCTCATTTACATTGTTGTGGTCCCACCTACAAAATAAGCAAATTGAAAATGAATCATGTCACAAGCAATTAACACAATGTAACTCAGCAGTTTCGCAGATCAAAAAAATGTGACCCTTTCAATTGAGCAATTAAATGTTTTCAAACATTTCCCAAATTACATTGTGGTTTATGCAAGGAGACCACTTTATTGGTAAGAAAAAGGTTGGACGTAAATGGTGAAATAACTGTTCTAATGTGGTTAATATATTTCTCACATAATTCCATAGAGAACCAGAAACGTACCTTTTTGAACACATTGTTCGGAATACATCACTCATTAACACAAGTACAAACTTGTGTGCATGAAATCGTTCCGACCCAAGCTTTAGAACTATATCACTCATTTCCTCATTGTTGCAGAACCTAGTGATAAGAGGTTACAACACTGTGCAAATCAAAAAATTCATTTAGGATACTTACCAAGATATTGAGGAGACGATTGCATTCTTGTCTCCAATTAATTCTTTGTCAGGGCTACTTGCATCAAGAGAAGAATCACTCATGGCTTTTAACCAGATTTTTTATTGCATTAGAGTGTAATTTTATTCCTTTTTGCCTACAAACGCAACAGTGACTTCAAATAGGGTTCTCTGGAAAAGTACTTGATCGCTGTGATAAGCTTACACAACGATCAAGTAGTATTTAGAGCAAGGGTCCGTTTTTTTCAAAGCTTGCAGCAAACCAAGAAATATTTCACGTCACACAATTTGAGAACCATTGGTTAGAGGCTTATCATAAGTCACGCAGCATTTATAGGCTGACCACAGCGGAGGTGGCAAGCAGCCAAGCACCAAAGGAATCAATGGTAAAGGGCAAACCCATGTCCCGAAGGTGCCCCAAAAGTCTAAACGCATTAAAGATTTGTTTACTTTTTTGTCCACTGTGTTTACTTTTAAAAACGGATGAGAGGAAATTTTGGATGTAATATAGCATAGGTTCTAACCCAGTGGTCGGCAAACTTTTTTTACGAAGGCCCAAATTCTCCATTTAATCTTAACTGGAGGCCCGCACAGCATAAAACGTTCATACAAACTAATACGAAATAACTGAAACAAGTTTGTTTCATAAAATTGCATTGAAAATGCCTCTTAACATTAATCAATCGTATAAAACCACATTTTTATTGATTAAATTCACCAATTAAATTCATGTCGAGTACACTTTACTTTGCTATTCATTTGTTTCATAACAATTATTTTTGTTTTGTCACATACCCGTTGTTTGTTTTATCACAATGCGTCCCTATATAATAATCATTTGTCATGTCAAAAAAATCACCGTTTACATGTGGTGCAATGGAGTACGACTCCGCGTTTTGGCCCCGCCATCGCATCAGGATCCAGCTTCCTATACACCACGCGGCCCACGTAAGTAAGGTTGCCGCGGCCCACAGTTTGCCGACCACTGTTCTAAAGGGTCGCCTTTTTCCGATATTTGTAATCTGGTTGCGTGCTGTAAGATAGGTCACGGCGCCGTAGTTTTGTGCAGTTCCGGGGTGTTCTTCTTCGAACCGAAAAAACAAAAAAGCGGGGATAAAAAGGCGGCAAATATTTGTTGTCGTCAACATTGGGTTTTTAAACCGAATACCCTGAAGTACCGCCATCAAGAAAATATGCGACGGTTTATCCTGCGACCTGGGGACCCTGAGTCCAAAGACGATACTTTCACAACTTCTCTAAACCTGTGTGGAATATGCAAACCTTCATTTCAACCCAGATGACTTTTTTGAAGGTAAAAATGTTTGTTAGATAACTTGCAGAACTGTCCAGACCTACTCCAGTTAAATTTGGTTGAGTTTGTGTTTTTTGTTTTGATCTGTTCATAAATTTTTACTGGTTTATGCAGACAAACAAGAAAAACGAACATATGGTGCATTTCCGAAGCACAAATACTATAAAAATCTGTTTCCATACAGCATGCAACAGCCAGAAAACCTTTAGGTAAACATATTGTACCAATAAAAAAGTAGTATACCCATATTTTTTCCGAGCTGATACAGTCAGGGGGAAAGTTAATGAATAGGGGAGTGCATTAATGGTCATTTTACATTGAAGATTTAGTTAGTATTATGTAACTTTTATCATGCCTTTAAAGCTGACTGGCACAGATACAGATATGCTGGCTTCCAGCATCAGGAAAAAAAATAAAGACAAATATGAAAGGTAATTTGCTGTAGTTTATTTTTATTTTCTGTTCAGAATTCAAACCATGTAAAAAAGTTTCTTCATGGAAATGACAGAACTGGCTAGTGATGTTCATGGCATCATGGGATAGGGAGAGAGTGAATTTTGCAAAATGTTTGATGCTGAGCAATTAAAGCTAAAGTCCAGACAAAAATCTTGTTATGATCAGTTAAGGCAAAGTTGTTTTACCATCAAAAAGAACAATTAGTGAGCATAGGTAGACCTGAAGGTTGGACAAGGACAACAATGGATTTTATACAAAATTACTCTGCAAGTTGCTCTGCCCAAGAAAAGTTTATTTTTTAACTCTAGTTGGAATTAAGTGTAAACATAATTTTATTGCAACAGTCAGACAGTACACCCCCTTTAGGCCCAATGAATCTGTTTTTGTTGTAGTTTGGCAGAAACTTTAGGTTTCACCAACTTTGGCAACAGACCCAACTTCAAAACAGTGAAAAGGCGATACATACACTTGCAGTTTATAGACATTTTTTTGCGCAATCTCAGGTCTTATGTATTCAATGGCTTACATCTTAAGTTGATGGTTCCTTGCTGGGCTCAATTGTTTGGGAATCAAATTGTTTATTGGAATGTAATGGTAAAAATGTATGAGAAAATGAAGTGTATCAATCTTTGACTTAAGGTGGTAGCTGATAGTTTGTCTTCAACTCCCTTAATGTTTGCAAATATGTGTCAAGGAAAACTTTCCTGGAACAAAGTTGTACCTAATTCCACATCCACCTCACTAACTAAAGACAACAAGAAACCGCCTGTTATTAATATACTATAATCTTGACAAGATCGTTGTTTCAGATGAATTCTACTTGACAAAACTTCAAAACTTACACATAAACTTGTACACCAAACTGGGAAAAGCAAAGTTTATAGGTACGTTAGTTAGCTTACTTTTGTTTCTCTTAATATTTACCAAAGGTCATATTTTAAGAAATATTAATGATAAGTTGGTTTGAAACTTCGTTTGTGTCTCATTTGTACAAATGGTGAGAAGAATTGTTTGTCTTATCAAAGTGTTGCTTGTTCTTGGTTGGCATTTTGTTGCAAGTAAGTGAATTTTAGTTTTTACAAGATGTTTTGAAGGCATGTTTTAGCTATCAACGAGTGATTGACAGACGATATAATATCCTTAACATTGAAGAGACAGAACAACATCATCGTAACATAGCATGATAGCGGTTACATCAACGAACGCACAAGATTTACTAAAATAGTACATTTATAAGATATACGATTGTTTGTCGCACCACGCGCCACATGTCTTGTGCCTAAAATCTGACCTTGCAAATGCAATGGGAAAGGACGTCATTAACCTGGCTGCGAAATGGGAAACACGGGACCTGCAATGCACTTCACCATTTCACGAGCAAAAACGTGTGGTTTGGGCGACATCATCTCCCGATTGATTAAAAGTAGAAAAGGTGTTGAAGTCGAACGTTAAAGACGCATACAAATGACCCCCTGGGCTGCTTGGTGAACTATCACGTCGCAAAGATCGTCAAAGCCCTGTGGTGTGTGTATGTGAAATGTTTGAACTCTACCAGTCCTAGGTGTTTCCCACAGATGCTTTCAAAACCAACGGCAAAGTATATTAACAACGGAAAAAATCCTGCTTGCAAGAATTTTACTGTGTACGTGGCGGCATGTTTATATTCTACCACGAGCATTATGTCGGCTGAACAACAAACAAGTTTTACATGAGATGTATGCCCACCGTTATACTTGCGAGGCAGATGACCTTTCAGTTACCAACGGTAAGGCAGCGTTGCTCCACCATTACCACAGCTTCCACCCGATCCACTGCAAAAAGACACGATTACTCTTATTATTGTTTTCCATTTCTTTACAGGCAGTTTATGCTTAAAGCAAAGTTAAGTACTTTTCTGTTATTGCCCCACCATCTATTGCTCATCTACCGCGATAAATCTTCGTGTATTGTTCTAATCTTTGCATTGTTTTATAACATTTTGGGTTTGTGTGGCGATAACGGTACCCAATGTTGATTTAAATCATTGGCAAAAGCGTTGATATCCTCAGCAGATACTAGATTCAACTGTGTCTGCTTCAACTGAGAGAATCACCCAGACCTTTACTGCGGTCAGCACCCCAAGCTGGAATAAGGTGATAATTTTTCGCACACCCCCATTTCAACAAATTTTTTGAGCCAAGTTGAGCGATCGTTAGGTGAAAGGTGCCAGTAAAAGTCAATGCAGTTTTTCGTTCAGTGCAGCAACGAGCTGAAGAGTGCGCACTGTAACGAATAGCGTACTAAACGTAAAAACATGTAACATTTTGACATAATTTGAAAACTTGCGCACTGTGTTTGAAAGGTGGCCGACACGTGTTTTACAAGGTTTTCTCGTACATCAATGCACTTTAAAAAAAAAAATTCGTGGCGCCCCTAATAGTTTTCTACACATACACGGTTGTGCCTGCGAGCTGAAACAAACTTTCCGCGCCGAATATTTTTCCAAAAACAGAGAATTGCACCAAAGTAGTTAGACGATTTTAACAATATTCCCGCTGATCATGATGTGCATTGTTGTACACATCGTTTCAATAGATCATAGGTAATTGGCGTATATTTAAGCCGAAAAATTAAGTATGTGTGTGTTGGCCTTAGCAACATCCTGGTGCAAGCAAAAAGAGCGTCCATGTGAACGTCCATCTGATTAACATGTTTGCATTCTTGAAGATTTAGGCAAATCAAGCTGGATTTTATCAAACTATAAAAATTACGTAATTTAATGAAGTCAGTTTTTAGGGGAAAATCTTTGTAAATAACCGCCTTTTAATTAACTTAGTAGTCCTGTGTTTTTGTGGACTGAATTTGGGACTATGCAGCGGTTCAAAAGTGTAGTTTTTCCGTATGTTACCACATACATATGAGGTGTGTGCTTGTAGTGTCGAATGCCAACAGCAAAGAACTATGTTGCCTTTTATAATTTAACAAGGTTTTAATTCATACAGTTAAACAGTTTGCCCATTCTTTTTGACAAACGAAACAGTCATGTTATTGCATGCAAATAAGCTTTTGGTTGCGGGTTCGGTAGTGGTGATTGTGCTTCTTCAAGCAGGTAAGGGCACCTTAACACCTGAATTAAAGGCCGAAAAATGAAATAAATTTAACTTTGTCGGTTAATATTTAAGTGGTAGAAAGTTTAATGACACTGCCATTTGGCTTCCAGCTTTAGCTATACCGCTAGCTAGTTGACGAATTTTATAACGACTAACGTATTTGAAATTAAACAGGGATTTCGTTAGTCTCAGGGAAAGCTCAATGCTCGGAGACATCAGATGGAACCAGATGCATTGGTAGGTTTTAGTCCTCGGTCTGTTTAACATTTTTATCTTTACCCAGCATTATTGAAATTTTTTTGCCATTAAGTCCATTGTAAAAAAAGTTGTTTGGAAGTTTTTGAAAACGATTGTAGCTACTGGTCGTGTACTTGAAGGTTGACGTAGCGTGGATGTTACCGCAATGGTGAGGAGTGTTTCTGAGCCGACTGTGACACAATACACAATTCAACAGTGTGTGAACGTTTGCAAGCCCATATTTCGTGTGAAAAGGGAACCGAAATTGTCGTTAAACATGGATTTTACGGAAGAAAAGAACTCAGCAATGTGTAAGACTGATTTCATTTTTTGCCTTTAAAACACAAAGTTTATTAACCACTTACCAAAACTTCGGCATATCGCTTATCATGCTCTCGTGCCAGATATTGCAGTGAGGAGTGTGACTTGTATACGAACTGTACAAGCAAAAGCTCGGAGCAGATACTAAGGGTCTTGTGCAACGGTAAACGATACTGCACTTTAAAGTCAAGAAATTCCGTGTTTGACGATCCGTGCCGAAGGACCTTTAAGTACATCGACATCACCTACGTCTGCACGATCCCAGATAAAAGTGTAAGTATATTATTTGTCTGTAAACGACGCGGGGCACAGGGTGGTTTTGCTCCCCTTCGCAATGAACAACCTACAACGCATATGTCAATATCCTGCACTAAGGTTTACTTCAAAACTTTTCAGTGGAATAGTTGTCTTATTCATGCACCAAATCGTTGTAGAAGGAAGTGTGAACAAAGATTCTGTAAACTAAAGTCACATTGAAAGCTCGACAAAGGCTTGAAATCTCTGTGCGAGAGTAATGCCAAGTTTCTGGCAAACTTTATCCGGCGTTTGGTGTCCCGGGGTGTGACGTCGGCGACCTACGAAGGACAGTTTCGACTTTTCGTCCAAACGCTTGTAAACACCCGCGAGCAGATTTACTTCATCGAGTCGCCGTTAGCTTTTAACACGGCTCCACTTGGCTTTGCGTTTTACGTGAGAGGAATCAAGAAGTTCGCAGTCACAGTGTTTGAGTTTAAGAAAAACATTGATGAAGTATTAAAGCGGTTTAAGGTATTCCATTGGACACAAAAGCAAATATTTTTTTATGAAAGCGTGTGAAGACAATGAGGTAACAAAGAGGACAGCATTTTTATGTTGCAAACATTTTTGTACTCATACTTTTGGGTCAAGCTTTTAAAATTTAGCTCAAAATCAGAAGCTTAATTTGGAACATTACTAATTATTACGCTTGAAATAAAGTTTACAAAACCCAGTAATGAGACTGAGACATCTTTCGTTGATACTTTCCGTTTAGGCATATAAAATGACAATCGTTCAAAGAATTTTAGACTGAACATAACGATTATATTCACAATTAAACACATTCTTTCAGGATAAACATGACGACGTGATTTCAATATTCTACATCGCCACAGGCAATGTTACACACTACGTAATTTCCGGCTACAACCTTGACGTCACTGCAACGGTCAGAAGCGTCAAACGGTTGCGAGGCAACGCGACAATTTTGTTTTCTCCATTGTCCGAGGAAGATCTTTGCCGCGGCATTGAACATTTGACTGCAGTTTTGGGAAGAATAAAGATCAAAACGGTTTGGCCAGTCTGCGTCTTTTTCGATTCCGGGTTGGAGCTGTATTCGAAAGTCGGCTGCTCAACAATAACCGACCCCTTGACAGGAAACATTACTTGCCAATGTAACCATCTTACTGCGTTTGCAGTCCTTCTGGCGGTCGAGTTCATTGCTATTCCGTGGGGAATCAAGGTTTCTGTTTTCATACTAGAGTATTTAAAATTGGATTGGGCAATATCCGTATTGAGTCTGTCGTCAAACTTGACACAAACTTTTAGGGTTGGTAAGAATATCTGATATCTTATAAAGAACTTTGACGGTTATTACCTTCCAAAATTTTAATTTGGTCCAGTTTTGATACAGTTACAAATTTACCAAAGGATTTGGGACATTATCGTACAAACAATCCTCATCTCATCATTTTCAGGTCACCTCCTACGTTACCGAATCAACGTCTGTTATTTTCCTCGTCCTGACAATATTCGTTCTGCTCTGGTGTAAAGCTCATCTGGTCAAGGATCGAGTTTGGATCCAGATCAGTCTATCTGCAGCTCTATTGCTCCTCCACGCTTTCAACTTGTCACATGACCTCGCCGTCACGCACGACAACTCATGCGTGGCGCTGTGTGTATTGAATCATTACGCTCTCCTTGCCACAGGTGTACCGCCTATTCAACTTAACTAAGTGTGGAAACGCGATTGCAAATAAGTTTGTTTTGGATTGATTGCTTTTGTGCTAACTCGCAACAGCAAAAACGCTTCAGGCGTAATTTTTATTGTTATTTTAATTATTTTACGTAATATATAATTTTATTTAAGTAACAGCACCAGTGCGACGTCTAGTGTCCAATTTCTCCGTGTTGTTGCATTGAAACAACCGTTTAACCAAAAACAATTAGAAAACAGCAAGGGTATTCAAAGCTGTTTGTAAAAGTGGCGAAGGAAAGTTCAACATTTTAATGCCCATTGTTTTCACAGGAATGTGGTTTCTTGTGGAGGGAGTCCGCCTTCTTATGGCCACGTCTGATCCCATAGGGTTTAAGGCACAAGATACGTCAAAAAGGCTTGCAATATTTTTTCTAACGGGCTGGTTACTTCCTGCGGTCATTGTCGGTGCATCTGTGGGCACGGGTATTCACTTCGGTGTCCACATGGAACCCAACGTCCTGCACAACAGAAGCGAGGAATTCCGGAACGACTTTCCCAAGTACGACAGATGTTGGTTGGCTCCGAACACCTGGATGTTTTACTCCGCCGTCTTCGCTCCTCCTGCGCTCATCCTCGTCGTCAACTTGATAATTATTTTGAAGACGATTTGCATTATGATTCGCTCCAGAAGAATGCGGAACAGAGGAGAGGATTCCGGTGCTGGTGCTGCATTGCGCGCGGCCAAATCCTTTTTCATGCTCTTCCTAATGCTAGGAGGAACTTGGAGTTTTGGATTCTTCACAGGTTAGAGTTGGCTTTCTTGGCAAATGTAGGTCGTTGGAACTCGGAACGTTCCCGAGTACGGATCTCGATTAGGGTTTTGTACATGTTCATTGGCCAAGCGCCTTCCATCTTTAAAGGGTTAGGTAAAGAATGGTCTGTTGCGGCCCCAGTATTTGTTATGGTTTCTCTTGTGTTTCGAATTGGGGGGTTTGTTCTTACATGTTCGCTACCATTTATAGCGAACGGTGATGCTATGGAAGACAGGGAAAAGGTTTTTTACAACGTTGGCCTTTTTCAACTTCACAATACCTTTTGTCACAATACGACAATAAATGCATCTCAGGTTCACAAACATTTTAACTTAAAGTACTTTGTCGCAGGAATCGGGAACGAGATTACGAATAAGGCGATTCTTTACCTGCACAGTCTGATAAACGGATCACAAGGCATTATGTTGTTCGTGCTGTATTGCGTCATGGATGACGACATCAGACAGGAAGTAAGTTTGTGCAGAAAGGATCTTCCTCCAGTCGCCCAAGCACAACCTCAAGTCGTTCCAGCAAAGAAGGTCGACGAGGCTAGCGATGAAAATGAGTTCTTGGAGTTTGAATCCACTGCATTGTGATCAAGAGGCTCCGAGATGACTTTTGTGTTCATGTTTTCTTGTGCGCTTCTTGTGCTCACACAAAAACCTATATCGACGTCAGAGACAAGTTTTGAAAATACCTTGGCGTTCGAAAACTGACTAACAATTTCTTCTCTCGTTGGAAACTTAATATGTGCTCACGTAATATTGCTTTGCTTAAATCTTTAAGATTCCATTAAACTCCGTTTTTCTTTTGTGTAGTTACAAGCGAGTTTACATTTTAGTTGGCTCTTGTACTCATTTGTTCACTTTCATATTTTTCACAAAAATAAAACAATCTTACGCAGCGATAATTTTTTTACCCTGTAATTGTGCACAAGCTTGTATATGCTTACCTTATTAACAAATAATGCAAGTTTTTATGTAACTCGATGCTACGAAAGATTGTTTTATTTAAAAAGGTTATGGTAGATGATAAGGACGCGCAATGAACTTTTGATTAAGAAATACTGCAAATTTCATGTAAATCGATGCAGCGAAACATTGTTTTATTTTGGCATTTCACATCGGTATATTTTCTGTTCGTTTTCCTCCTGTTGACGTTTTTGTCGAAAATGCCCACTTATAGTTTTTATTTTGTGTGCAATTATTGAAAACGACTGGGTAACATATTCTGAAAATTTCATGCGTCGTATCCACTGATCTCTATTAACACTGGATTGTGCAACAGGCCGTCACGGATGAAGCATTTTGATGCGTAATGGCGTCGGTCAAAGAGTGCCCCAGATTTCCATTGCAGGCAATGGGTATACAGTGTAAATTTGTAGAAAAATAACGTTTAGAGGAATTGTTTAGCGATTTTTAACATAATATATCAGTATTACATGAGAAGAATGTATTTAAGTGTATAATAACCACTAAATGTGCGTAGATTGGCGTTTAGGTGTATTGGTGCAGGTGCGCTAGTGTATAATAAATCATCTGCGAGTTATAGTAAATAGTTTCTGTGCAATATGAGAAGTTTCCATGAGTTTCTAAGTATTATTGTCATAAACCCAACAAGAATGGCTCTTTCCTTCTGACAAGATTGCTGTTTTTGGCTATTATTAAAATCTTGACTGTAACAAATTCTTGAAAATTGCATTTCAATTTTGTGGTTTGAATTTATTAATATAAAATTTTAACGTCAGAATCAATATGCACAAAAATGTTTAACATATACAATGTAGAGCAAGGTTCAACACCCATAAAACAATATTCAGCACACACAATGCTCTGTACACTGTGGAGAAATGCCACCAACTAACTCACTCACATAACACAATATTCCAACACCAGGCTTAAAATAACAAGATTTATATTTTTGCAGTGCAGCAAATTTTGAACAGTTGAACTTTGAAAGCGTTTGAAATGCTTTTTATCCTCTTCGCAAACCTTCACCACACTACAAGATGGCAAAAATAGCCTTCCTCTATTTTTGAAAGATAGAAACTGGAATATGGTTGGATTGGATCCCATTGGGGAGTTGTGGGCCACTTTTACATGAAGAAAGTTATTATGGACCACAAATGTTTCATTCCAGTCAAGTTCATTCCCACTGTCTACTGTTGATTCTTGACACTACAAACAAATATGTTACAAATTTTAAATTCTGCTCACTGGCCATTTAAAACAACTTCTCGAATAGGGCAGCCATGCATCAAAACCAGGTGCTCTTTACTATACTGTTATCACTTTGTATGTTTTTTAACAATTTTTGATACTTGATCCACAATATATGATACAGCTGCCTTAAAAACTAAAACTTGGAAATGTCATTTTATTCATCATTTTCAATGCTAGACAGCTTTTCTTTGAGATCATATTAGATATGGTCTGAACATATTGCAAAAGTTTTTGTTGGTAGCCATTTTTCTCGGCATATTTTTTTGACCAATTTTCTTTTTGTTTTTCGTTTGTTTTAAATAATACAAAGCATTTTGAGGACATTGATGATTGTGAAGGGGACTCATAATTATATAATTTTTCAGTGAGAAATTGAAACCCCAAGTTGTAGGAATTTCACAACATGATATAAGCAGGAAGAAATGCTTTGTCCATAAAATTTTCTGTTAGCACAAAATTCACTGTTGCTTCTCTGTTGGCAGCATTTTGATCTTTGTTTTCGGTGTGCATAACACTTTGATCACTCAATTTCTGATTTCATCCTTGCACCATACAAGTTTTAAATTAAGGATAGCATAAGCTAGTCTACATTTGNGAAATGCTTTTTATCCTCTTCGCAAACCTTCACCACAATGCATGATGGCAAAAATAGCCTTCCTCTATTTTTCAAAGATAGAAACTGGAATATGGTTGGATTGAATCCCATTGGGGAGTTGTGGGCCAACTTTTACATGAAGAAAGTTATTATGGACCACAAATGTTTCATTCCAGTCAAGTTCATTCCCAGTCTATTGTTGATTCTTGACACTACAAACAAATATGTTAAAAATTTTAAATTCTGCTCACTGGCCATTTAAAACAACTTCTCGGATAGGGCAGCCATGCATCAGAACCAGGTGCTCTTTACTATACTGTTATCACTTTGTATGTTTTTAACAATTTTTGATACTTGATCCACAATATATGATACAGCTGCCTTAAAAAACAAAAACTTGGAAATGTCATTTTATTCATCAATTTCAATGCTAGACAGCTTTTCTTTGAGATCATGTTAGATATGGTCTGAACATATTGCAAAAGTTTTTGTTGGTAGCCATTTTTCTTGGCGTATATTTTTGACCAATTTTCTTTTTGTTTGTTTTAAATAATACAAAGCATTTTGAAGACATTGATGATTGTGAAGGGGACTCATAATTATACAATTTTTCAGTGAGAAATTGAAACCCCAAGTTGTAGGAATTTTATAACATGATATAAGCAGGAAGAAATGCTTTGTCCATAAAATTTTCTGTTAGCACAAAATTCACTGTTGCTTCTCTGTTGGCAGCATTTTGATCTTTGTTATCAGTGTGCATAACACTTTGATCACTCAATTTCTGATTTAGCCCTTGCACCATACAAGTTTTAAATTAAGGATACCATAAGCTAGTCTACATTTGGGTAAATCAACTGCCGCCAAATTTTAAATTCCAAATTATAGTTCAAAAGTTTGATGATAGCCAAAAACAGCAATTTGGATCAGAACAAGATGATGCTACACAATGCATTACATCCTCTTGTTAGAAGAAAAGAGCCATTTTTTGTTGGGTTGATGAATATAACATGCAGAACCACATGAAGACCAACAATATCGCATGTAAACTTTATATTACAACATGTAAATGAATCATTCAAACACTAACGCCTATCCGTTTTCATAGCGCACCTGCACCTAGTATACTTTAACGCCAATTTTTGCACATTTAGTGGTTATTATACACTTAAATACATTCTTCTCAATGTAATACTGATATATTATGCTAAAAATCACTGAAAAATGCTTTAAACAAGATTTATCAACATTTTTACACTGTATCCCCATTGCCAGCAATGGAAATGTGGGGCACTGTTTGACCGACGCCATTACGCATCAAAATGCTTCAAAAATCATCCAACCGTTGAATGGAGTAGCGCAATCCAGCGTTAATAGAGATCAATGGTCGTATCCGCCTATATCTGCAACTATGCATGAAAAGTCGTGCTTGCGTGCCCTTGGTGCAGAAAGCGCGGGAAAAGTAAAGCAGAACCTGTTTAGCGCAATACTCAAACTTTAATAGTCTTTGGATTTATCTTTCGCAGCGATGATCAAAACAATGAGAATATCAAGCTTTTGTGCCAGTTTTTCCTAAGCATTCGATTGACCAACGTTTTAACAGGTAGGCAAATAATGTGTTCAAAATAACCATATTTGTTTGATTTGCTAGTATGTAGTTGAAGTCGTCTTTCAAACTAGTGACATTGACAACATCAGCTTGCTCAAACAACATTGTTTTCAATAATAGTTATCAATTTCGTAGTACAAATATGTTATTCTTCCCTGGTGTGTAGAACTAGATATGGATAGGTTGCTCGCAAGTAGATTCAATCCAACACAAAAAAAGGGCATCCATGAAGGCCGATTGCATAGCCGTCAAACACTTAAGTTTATCATCAAATTAGCAGTTATGCACAGAGAACAAATTTTACTGCTAATAGTATGATCTCCATGTTTTAATTGAAACAAAATGTTGAATTTTGATATTGTTTGAATATGGGGTATTTGCCAATCAACATTTTATTTACTATAAAACACTAAGCATGGACATATTTTTTTATTTTTGTGCACAACTAAAAATTAGAAGCATAAGGTGATGCATAATTTTTTGCGTTCATAAGTTAATGGCACTCAAAAAGTATTTGTTGCAAACTTTATCAATTTATTGCATGAGAATATTGGGTGAAATGACAGGATTCATGCGAATGGTATTAACAATTAGGTATCGTTATCAATGTAGTGTTTTAATAACAATATTTAAGAAAGTGACTACAGTAAATTATTGGTTTTTGAAGTGCATTGGTTAATTTGAGCCACAAAAAGTGCTTGAAGAATTAACATTGTGAAATTACATTTTTGCCCAGTACAAACGTTTTTTTTTATTTCATTCTGTTTTAGCATAATTTCCATCACAACATGTATGACTTAATTTGAGTGTTCAATCGCAATGACTCCCAACTTGACTTGGAATCGCTTTGAATGACATATATTGTGATTCAAACCTACAGACTTGTTTACAACAATGCATACATGTCAGCAAAACAATTGTTTAAGGACCATAAAAAATTAATATTGTTTCATCTTGTTTGTTGGTTGGCCAGTCTGCGAAGTCACCACATTCACTTTTACTCCCATATGCAGCTGCATTTGTTCCTCCAATGCACATGTGAGCAGAATTGCAGCCATCAGATCTGTTTTTATTTTCAAAAAAGGTAAACTTTCTCTTTTTTTCTCGTTAGAACTACTTATTTGCTTAAGTTAAAAAATACTATTCAACTTAATGGAAAAGTTTTCATAACCTAATGGATATTTCTAGGGTCGCAGCCATAATCAAAAACGTATGCTCCCACATGCAAAAAAAATTTGATTTTGTTTTGTATTAAAAGCTGATTTAGAGCTGGCTGTGGAAACCAATCATGTAGGACAAGTTAAATGTCTACTTCATGCATATCTAGGTTTATTGTTTTATAACCTTCATTTTGTTTTTTATGTTTAAACAAATAATCCTTTTTTTCTAAATGTACTTTTCCCATGACAGCTGAGGTCGCTGAACTTTCAGTTGTGCAATTTACCTTCTGTTGCATAGCAGCAATTTGTAAAGGGGGTTTCAAGGTTTTTTGAAAGTCTTGCTTGTGACCACAAGTATATGAGGTCAGCATTTTAATATTAGGCACTTGTAAACAGTGGGACTTCAATGTGTAACAACAAAAGTTGCATGTCAGTGCTGCGACTCTGCTTATCTGTTATTAGGCATTGTTTGTGACCTCCCAAATCAGGCTTTTCTCATTGCCCAATGACAAACTTCAGATGTTAAACTTACAAGTACCACAATGTTGCCACCAATATGTAAACTATTGTTCAACTAATACTTTTCTCAAGGAATCCTGGTGTCCTAAAAAAGTAACTTGCGTCCGCAAGTTGGATATTTCTAAAACATCAAGTTATTACTTTTAGATAAAGTTTGAAAGATTTCAAGTTTTTTTCTGAACTTTTTTATTTCAATTAAAGACACTTATTTACCTGACTCCAGGACAGAGTGCACTTGGTACACCACTTTGGCTGTATGGTCTAAAATGGATAAAACCAGGTGTGCTGTTTGGAATGTTTGTTGTAATACTTCCATGTATTTCATTAACTGGTACAGCAAGAGAGTTGGTGTCACTGGTACAATCCGTGGGGGTGTCAACTAGATAAAACAGCATAACATTTCTATGTATGAGTGGTATATTTGCAATGACAAAATAACTCAATTTGGTTTAGCTTTACTCAATCTAAATCTTCATCTATTTTTGAGACTTGACTCGAAAGTTACGCAGCGAAATAGAGAAATATTACACATAGTATTCCAACATCCTTTTGCCTCTAACCAAAATGAGTGTTACGACTGCTTTTTACCTTGTGTGCCAGAAATAGATGTCATAAGTGCTCGAATGGCTCCTTCTATCTCATTCTGATTAATTCTTGCATCCGTGTTTTTCACCAATAGCATGTAACTGAAAAATAAAAAAAATAAAGTCATTATTTTGCAGTTTGGTTTATGAGTTAAAAATAAAGGTTAGCAAGTTTTGGAAGTACTTTAGGAACTATTTGCATCATAATTATATTGTAAAAATTTATTTTCTTGTCTAGTACTTTGCAATAGTTGCAACCATTCCTACATGCTCTTTCAATGAACTTCTTTGAGAAAGTGCCCCATATACTATACATTGCTGACGGCTTTTTCTTTTTTAAAAATACCCCAATAGAAAGTTCTACTCGTTTTGGATAGCTTTTTTCCTTTTTGGAATTAGTTGATTAGATTGTTGTCTATTTAAAAAAAAATGCTGATATCAGCACCCCACAAGAATGTTCCGGATTGATGATCCGTGCAAGACATATACGTCATTGAGATCACCAGTGTTTATTGTTTGCCACGTTGGCGTTGTTGTGGTGGATGGTGAAACTGAACGCCAAGCTGATGATGTCTGAAATATTGGTTACATTTTTGCAATTAGAAGGCCATTACATCTATGATGAATGTGGCCATGACAATGTGTATATTAAATTGGGTACATTAAAATGTATTGGGTATGACAATGTATATTAAATTAGGAAACCCAAATGTGTTGTAGAACCGTTGTAAAAAAACAAACATTTGACCAAAACGTTGAATGGCACCACCATTTTTGGCGTATTGATCGTTTAAACGTTTCAACTATTCTTCACTCACCACGTAGAAAAATGTTTGCGCACAGCTTGGATCATCTGCTCCGTAAACTTGGTTTACCTTGTAGTGTGCGGACATTTGTCCTACCCTCACAATTCCCTGTATAGTTGTCACGCTCCCGCTTCCATCTGCCCCCATGTTGCTTGTCACCTGTGAAAAAAATTCTGTTTGAGTATCTTTATGAATTTTATCGCGGGTTTGCGCGCTCAGGGGAAATAAGCTAAAAATTCGTTAGGGCTCTTTGTTGTTTGCCACTTTGTTGAGTTGAGTTTATTTCGCTTTGTAAAGAAAAGCGCTCATTTTTGCGCAAGGTGCTTGGTGGTTTCCGGCGGGGTCAACGTAGTGGAATATTCTCGGGGCACGATTTTTTTGTATTAATGCCACAACGTGCACGACACAATATAAACAGACGACCACACAATTATCTGAAACGTTAATTGTTTTTGCATAAGATTCAATCTGTGTAAAATTGTTGGGCTATTACACAACGTAGGACAGCAGTCAAAAGAATGGTGATGCAGTATCCTGGAATTTTTGATCCAAATTTGTTTGGGATCACTAGTCTAACGTCGGTGTAGCGCTTTTCCATACCTTAAGGGCGAAGGTGCTGAGCAAACCACGTTTGTTTTCAATCCATGCCAGATAAACGAACGGATGACCTGCCCATGTCGTCATCTCGACACCGTTTCTGTCATTATATGTCTCGCCGTATTGAAGGTTGGCAGAGTAGCTGCTCTGTGAATTCACGGCGTATTGGATCTGCAAAAAATATTCATGTTTTATGTGACAATCAACAGTTCGTACTTTCGGTTGCTTTGTGGCCAGGTTAAACAACAAAATGCAGGGCATCATCCACCTTTGAGCGCAATCAACAAAACTTCGGACATGTTCGATTTTCTGTGAACCAATGGCGTTTATAAATGCACATGATGAAAGGAACTAATTTTGCAACTTTTGTGATTCAAACTAGGTGTGGTTTTTAGCTGGGCCCACTTTGATTTAACTTTTTGGCGAGCGATTACAACACCTCTGCAGCACAAGCCTACTTGACCGTTTGCACAACTAATGATTATCAAGTACTAGTATTTTTCTCACAAAACCATGTAACCTTTGTTTTGTAAAATTTTCCTTTGAAACTTAACCTGGTTTCCCGTGTCGAAAATGTCGCTTCCCCCGTCGCTGATACATTCATTGCTTGAACAATCGTACGCGAAAGCTTTGAAGTCGTCCACTTGGTCAGTGATGTCTTCGGCGTTCGCCTCCACTCTTTCCATAAATGTGGCTAACGCAACCGATCGGGATTGGGATGGAACTGCCTGGGCCCTACCTGAGTATATTGAACTTATATTTGCAAACCCATTTTAACACAAAAAATTCATTTGCAAATATACACAACTTGGACGTGTGATCGAAAGTTGTTTTAGTGAGTGCGCGGCGGTGCTTTGCTCAGTCGTATGCTTGAGGTAACTCAATTTCCCGCTACCCCCCTAAAATGAATTTGTTGAAATTACACAGTTGTAGAACATGCCATCATGGTGTATGGATTTTGTTTGAACTTACAGCTCCAAAAATTTCCCTGTTTGCCTCCTAAAGTTGGTCAATTTTCTTGGTTTTTTATTTTTATGGTCACCAAATGAACAGATTTAGGAGAAACTTGTTTAAAATATCTCCCACGAATTTGACACGTAGCCTATCTAGATTTATGCATAATGTTTAACTCTGCCTATGTGGGGACCCATGCGTTTCTGTTGGCAGAAACAATCAAGTCTTAGGTAAAAAGCTGAGGTAACTATGGAACCCAATGTATAAAATAATGTGGTGAATATATATCCTTTATATATTGAGTGATAGTGTAAATGGAATGGCAATGTGGTGAAAGCCACCCTTCTAGATTTGACAGTAAAAATAAATGTATCAATGCTTTATAATATTTGTTATCGTTTGCAGGCTGTCTATGTGGAACTTAAGTGGTTATACGATTTGCAAAAAAGTCCCCAAATACCATGTTTACGTGATGATTGTACGAAATTGTTTTTGCCGCTTGTTATCGGTGAAATGCACATGGGAACTTGAAAAAGATACAGCTGCAACGTACGTGTATTAAATGCAAGTATAATTCAATGCAGGTACCCGATACTCGAGCGGAATGTGTGTTTTACCGTTTGTACAAACTTCTTTTTCAGTAAACACGATATTTTGTTCTTGTTTCATATTTTGGAAATTTCACTCACCTCTCTTCGGTACAAGTGGATAACGTTCTGTAAAGAGGCCGTACAGGTTACTGTCGACTTGCTCGTTAAGGAAATCATTAGTGGTCTTGTACTTCAACGAAGCTCGAGTCGACAACGAATCAAGTTTCGTGTCTTTGGCCACGTGCCAAAGCATGACGTTGCTGCTCTGTTTTGATGTTATACAAGAAGGTTAGTTTCTAGCAGTTGGCCTACTATCATTTTACAGCTGAATCAAAACATAAATCAAATACAACCATTATCAACTAATTTTTTGTTTGATGAACACAAACATTTCCTGCGCGGCTAGGCTCTTTAGTAGTTTAACGCAGGATCAAAATTTGGAAGACTGTTTTCCTGTTTTAACTGTTCTTACTCAAGACACGATCCCCAGGGCACTTATTCTCCAGGCTAACTGGGCGGGTTGTAGTGTTGTATCATTTTAAACTATTCTTGTTTTAAATCATCTATAAATGTCTTCGTCAAAAAGGTAGCGAAGCTCTGTTAAAACTTGACAGTGCAAAAAGGCGGTGTTTGGAATGTGGCATCGCTGAAAAAAATACATGTAAAGATTCTCAAATAGTGTATTACTGTAAGCTTTATGTTCTTTTTGTAAACCTAAAACCGGTTTTTTGTTTCACTGAATTGGAAGGTGGACCGTACTTGCTCCATTATACACTAAAGGTTAACAAGCGGACGGATAATGTGTTTAGGGTGCTGAATGCGCAGCAACTAGTTTACCTGCAAATCGAAATAAGCCGGACTCTTGTAATCCGCGCTTGTCACCGATTCGACATTACCAAACGTTTCCAAAGTCATCCAAGCACTTTTCACGGTAGCTGTAGCAGAAAATATTTTATAAGGTGCAGGTATAAACGCGGTTTTAACTTATTTCTGTTGTAACGTAAATGTAAATTATGTAGGTTACTTTTCTTATCTCTTTATTCTATCAAAGAAAACACGGACTAGCACAATTAGTATTTTGCTTGTTTCCATTATTGTTTGTAATTAAGGTGGGTATTAAATAATATTAAATATAAACAGAGTTTATCCAGTATGGGTGGTATGTATGAGCCTCCAAAACTTTTTCCACTTTTGGAATAGAAAAACGGAGGTGCAGAAAACGACTTAAACAAGGCAAATTCTACTGAATTGAAATCTCAAAAAATAAAAAAACCGGTTGGTTTTAAAGTTTTGATACATTTCCAAAAGCATGTTTTGCATAACTAGACAATCTTTTTCGTACTGGAGTTGTTGTTTCCTTGCTCACTGGACCACTTGTCCCCCGCGGTGCATTTTCCATCTGGGTTGTTCTCGTGAACGCTAGCAACAAGCGTCCAGCCCTCGCCGGATTGAAAGTTGCAGTATACCTTGAAACGAGAACTACATCAACACGTGAACGGCTTATTCTTTAGGCATTATACAGTCGCCATGCAAAGGTGCCAACCACGAGAGGTTACGTTGTGAACACCCTTTAAGAAGAATTCTCTTGCGAACCAAAGTGGATTTTAATGTGATTAAACCTGACCTTTACAAAACCACACTAACTCGTCATAAAGATTTGGTTTGGCAGAGCTCAGCTAAAACGGTAAAATTGACATTTTAACAATTAGAAAGGAGGCTGACGTTTAACGGTATGTCAAAAACGTCACGTGACGTGAAAAACCTTATGATTGGTCAATATATATTTCCTGTTTTTAAAGGCAGCTGTGATACATCACTATGAAAACTGCCACTAAATTTTTCTCAAAGGTGATTGTTTTAAAATCCCATGTTTATCGGTCAATTAAACGCAGCTTGTGATCCATGATTTCAATTTTTTCTCATCCGACCCGACTAAACAGTTTTTGATTAGCCCAGTGGTCCCCAACCTTTTTTGATGCATTTCCCCTTCGCATATTTTCGAACTTTTCATTCCTCCCCTACCAGACAAAAATTAGTTTAAAGTAATAATTAAAGGTGCAAGCCACTGATCTACCTAAAAAGAAGTAGTTCACTTATCATGAATAACTTCACTGTCAAGTGGAAATTTCTCCCCAGTAACTCATGAAATTCCTCCCCGGTTGGGAACCACTGGCTTCGCCGAAGGAACGCTATAAATCCAACACAAACACCCGCACCTGAAACGTCGAAGTACGTGCGCTTAGTCTTATGTAATAAACCCCATCTGTCCGCTGCCCTTGCTGATAGAGATCATTGCATGATGTTCCGGGTCTTGCTGAACTACCTAGATCCGAACCGATACCTAAACAACATTGATTTAAGAAAAACAACGGAGTCCCTGACAACGTCTTGTGCCTAAACTGTAGACATGATAATCGTCACGTGAAAATTAACTTGAGCGGATCAATCAGCCTTGTGCATGAGTATAATAATGTTGTCGAGTAATTTAAAATGAAAAAACTGTGTTTTGTNGTGCGCTTAGTCTTATGTAATAAACCCCATCAGTCCGCTGCCCTTGCTGATAGAGATCATTGCAAGATGATCCGGGTCTTGCTGAACTACCTAGATCCGAACCGATACCTAAACAACATTGATTTAAGAAAAACAACGGAGTCCCCGACAACGTCTTGTGCCTAAACTGTAGACACGATAATCGGCACGTGAAAATTAACTTGAGCGGATCAATCGGCCTTGTGCATGAGTATAATAATGTTGTTGAGTAATTTAAAATGAAAAAACTGTGTTTTGTTACAAAGTCAACATACCTTCTCCAGGAGGTCCTGCGGGACCACGTAATCCTCTCAATCCCGGAGGGCCCTAAAACAATTACAAAACGACTTAATCGCCCGGCCCAGGTTAAAAAAAGACGAAATTTTTGCTAAATATTAACGTACTATGCGTTACAATGAAAATATTGTGACCAAGAGCAAATATTATCGTACTTACCACTGGACCTTGTTTGCCGGGAGGACCTTGTAGATCACCCCTTGCTATTCCCCCTCCCACTTGCAACTGTAACGCAACAAAACGACGTTTAAAAGGTTGACCTGTAACACCATCCCCCGTGATTTTCGCCCGAATAATGAAATTAGGCGTTTATATTTAACTTAGGTAATGTTTTGTAACCAATACAACGTAGTAGATCTCCAGGCGTACAAAAAAACGCCCCATACCCTCGCGAAGTCTCCGTAAGCTTTCTCTGAATAAATTCTTCTTAACTTTAAATGATCTGTTGCCCGTGGCCGAAATTCGTATCATATGCGTAAATGTGCAGGCTATTTTCCAATCTATCATGCATAAATTCAATAAAGGTGAATAAAATAGGTACCGGGTTGCCGTCATTGCTGCATGTACACGAACACGTTCCCAAATCGATGTTGTGCTGAATGGAATATGTCACCAAGCTTGTTAGAACTATTATAAGCTTGTACCTAACACCCATTTTCCTTGCAAGATTTTTGTCAGCGGCAGTCAAGGTACTTTTGGAAAACGTTGTACTGCCCGAACAGATGATATTGGAAGCTTCGAGTCTTAATCTTTGCCAGCTTACTAGCTATCTACATTAGGTATGTCAGAATTTAAATAGCAATGTATTAAATTCTGTTAAAAAATGAAATTATTAAAAATAGTGTGGATTTTTGACCACAAAAAAGTTTTTACTGAATTAATTACGACCCTCCTACACTGAACGACGACCAAACATGACTTCTTTTTCTGTTGTTCTTTTTTGTGTCGAAACAAATGTCGTTTCTTCAATACTTAGTTTTGGTCCCGTTTGTCTTATTTCGCTTTACCTCGGTAGCAATTTCCCAAATGAACTTTCTCTCCAACGCTGCCTTTGGGTGCAACTACAAACGCGTGGTATTTATAACATTATCGTTACTTTTTGAGTCCTCACCTTTTGACATTGCCAAGCTTGGTTCTACGAGGCGACTGTGTTTAAAACAACGTAAAAGAAGTTGTTTTGTTTTTAAGGCTATTGCTTCAACTTCCTATTTGTAACGAGTTGGCCGCAAAACTGCCGCTGATTTTCAACTGCAGCTTTTATTTGAACCAAGTCAGCAACAATATTTTGTCGAGCTAGTCCGGAAAAAATAGGCAAGTACGTCAGTAATTGCGGAACACTTGATTCCCTATACGGTTTCGGTGGGATTACTTTAAATGTTGCGCGACTGTTACTGGTGTGCTGCAAAGGCACAAAAGTTCCTTATCCAAAAAAACAAGGCTCTGGTTTAGAACCACCAACCATACAATTGCAATGCTGCCTAACCAACAGTTCTGTGCAACAGAAGATCTACGGTTTAGATGCCTCATTAAACTTGTAAGGAACAATGTTTTCTCACCTGCATCTTTAAAAGTCAGTTCCTAAGCAACAGTTACAAAAAAGGTTCTATAGATAAATCCTGTTCAGTTCTGAATCGTGAGTTTATTTGCAACATTTTGGCGAAAATCGTGACGAAACAGCGGTACTCTTGTTGAAAAATCACGGGGCAACAATCACTTCACATTGAAATCGCACAGGTCTGGAACTTTTGTGCTCACAAATACCCGATCAACAAATGCAGGTTTGGGCAAATTTGATGACAATGTATTTGAACTTTTTTTCGCTTTTACTGTTGAAATTACATGATTGCACACATTGCAGTATTAGTGCTCAGCAAAAAAATATTGAAATAATGGCGATTTTCTCAAACGAGCGGGCAGCTGTGCATGTATTTCATTACACCTCTAAACTGGGTAGAAAACTCTTCGGAGTCTACTTTCACCGTAACGCCCAATGCCACAAAAGATGTCTACATTAGAAATTGTTTGTCATTGACATGTGAGACTGTTTACCAGGATTGAGAAGTGCTCAAACAATATTGCATGGTGATGAGCGAAAAAACGATCAAATTCGGGTGGAAAAATTAAACGTTACACACGTGAAATAAATGAAATCGCACACTCAAGAAAAGTGGAATATTATTGCGTGATCAATGGTGACGTCACAATCACTGCTTGTCACTGGGGAGGAGCGTTCCCGTGGCTGGCGCCGGTTCCCTTCTGCCCTCAGCCATCAGCGCTTCGATTTCTTCTATATCACGTGGAACACAGGTCAACATCTCCATCCCGTCCTCCGTGACCGCTACGTTGTCTTCAATGCGAACCTGCGCAGTAAAGCAAGCCAAGTTTAACCCATCGGCTTAAACACAAACATTCCCCTGACTAATGCAACCAGTGCAGTTAGGAAATACAATTTCAGGAGTTTTTTGGTATTTTTATCAGAAATTTAAGAAAAATGACACTTGTCGGGTGTGTTTTGTTTCTTCACGGATTATTAAATCTCTCATTCCATGAACATCACTCAGAAACACAGTGTTAAGTCCTTACAGGCTCCAAGGGTGGGCAGTGTACAAAAAGAGACAGTGCCACATAAAGAATACCATTTTAAAACAGATTCCTGTGTACAAAACTTTAAAGGAGCCCCATCAGCAGCCCCCTAACCAAAATTCTGGGGTATAGCTAAGGTTGGAATAACTATGCAACTTACACCACCAAAGTTCTGGAATCTTCTTAATTCCCGCTCATTGATGAACCTTGACCACTCAGGGTTGNCCGCTACGTTGTCTTCAATGCGAACCTGCGCAGTAACGCAAGCGAAGTTTAACCCATCGGCATAAACACAAACATTCCCCTGACTTATGCAACCAGTGCAGTAATGAAAATACAATGTCAGGAGTTTTTTCGGTATTTTCATCAGCACTTCAAAAAAAATGACACTTGTCGGGTGTGTTTTGTTTCTTCACGGATTATTCCCCAAATCTCATTCCATGAACATCACTCAGAAACACTGTGTTAAGTCCTGACAGGCTCCAAGGATGGGCAGTGTACAAAAAGAGACAGTGCCACATAAAGAATACCATTTCAAAACAGATTCCTGTGTACAAAACTTTAACGGAGCCCCATCAGCAGCCCCCTAACCAAAATTCTGGGGTATAGCTAAGGCCGGAATAACTATGCAACTTACACCACCAAAGTTCTGGAATCTTCTTATTTCCTGCTCATTGATGAACCTTGACCACTCAGGGTTGCGTAAAGCCTCCTCAATAACCTGAAAAACAGAATAAACAAGAGATGAGAGAGGCACGGAAATCTATGCAGCTACATAAAATCTTGCATCTTTTTTAATTGGTTTTTAACCGAATACCTGATTAAGAACCTAGATCATGTTTTATGTCTGTAGAAAAGTTTTAAGACTTGTGTATTAACATATCAAAACTCACCGTCCAATTAAAGTAAATACCAGGTTCAATGGTGAGCACCATGCCAGCTTGCATTGTTCGTGCTGTACGTAAACTTTTTAGTCCTGCTTCACTCCGCCGGGCTGGCCCACCCTGCAAGACACAATATAAAGTCTATGGTTGCGTGTGTTGCTTAAAAGTAATGACTCATTAAAACTAAATGAAAACAGCAGCATAACATTTAACTGCACATGCAGTAAAGTCTGCAGCAGATAAAAGGGCCAAATTTGGTTGACAGGCTAAGAGAAACCAGGGATGTTTATTTCTAAAATGTGTACTTGTTAAATACCAAGTTACACGTTACTTGGGTGGTAAGGCCTCAAAGGAAGTTTTACAAAATCATTTCAGCTATATTTAAATATCCAAAAGATAGATGTCGGGGAAAAAGTTTAGCAACAAACATATTTGACTATTGGTGGCGTACCTGATTTTAAACACAACTTTTTGAAAAAAAAATTAAAAAATGACAGAAGATCAAAAGTGTATATATTGGTACAGACCTCTGGATATCCCCCAACATCGTGTACATCATGGCCCATGAAATGGCCGAGACCATGTGGCATGAACAGAGCTCCAAGTCGGACTTTCATCATTTCCTCTACGTCACCGTGAATGATGCCAATTCTCTTGAGCTCTTCAAGTTGCACTCGATCAGCCAGCAAATGCATGTCCACCCAGGAAACGCCTGGTATGGATTAGGTAATTGCACTATTTAAAATTGAAATACTGCGAAATTTCTGGCATTTTGTTTAGCAAGCGAGAAGAGTGAAATGTCGATGTTCATCTAGGTTCTACTACTTTGCTTGCCACCAACAGCCCATTTATTGGACAATATACATTAAAAAAGTCTGTGCAATATAAGGTTGTAAACTTGAGTGAAAAGGTAATGCCGCAGATGCATCTAAAATGTACAGAATAGCATTGTTGATAGGGTAAAATCCCTCATTACTTCTCTACATAGCTTGATGCACCGGAATTAGGTTTTATTTCAGTACTAAAGTTTTTTATTCCTATCCTGAGACCTTAATAGCTCTAACCCAGAACATGATTTCCACCACCTGGTATCCTGTGTACTTTTAGTGATTCAAACTATTACTAAAAAACAATGTTACANGGGTCAAAAGTGTGCCAGCATTCATCTCTTTCAATGCATCTGGAATCTGAAAAAAAGTTTTGTAAAGTTATTAAAAGGCATCAAAAATAAGTTTTTCTGAAAAAAATATGTTGTTTCCTTTTTAAAGAAGTGTAAGCTTTTTTGACCTTTAATGTTATAACTAACAGATGTTTCAGCAGGTAGGCAAGCTTCTGTTACAAAGTGCATTAAAGCGAACAAATCTGCAGCACTATTTGGAACCTAACATTTAATTAAATTGCTTGTTTACCAAGAAACACAAGCATTGACTTGAATACCAGCTTGAATGAATGTGTAATTAACAGAAACCTTAAAACTTGCCATTTTATTATCCAATTAAACTACTTGCCTGTTCCACAAACTTCACATCGTCGATGGCGTACTTAGCTTGAAAGTGGCTGGGTGGGTAAATTTCACCCATCCAAACTCTGTAAGCTTCTGGGAGCTTTGGAATGAATAGAGTTGCCTTGCCTGAGCTGACGTTGACTGCACCATAGCAGTCTGCTTCACTGACACCAAAACACCATTGAAAATAGGATTCCTGCAGCAAATTTTTTTACAAGTTTTAACCTCATTGTAATTTTCCCAGGATGATCAACAGAATAAAATATATATAATTTGTAAGACATGCTATTTTTGTGTATTGTGCTCTAACAATGACAGGTTTGAAAAGCCAAATTTGTATGCCTTTAAATTTATAAAATGGTTTGCAAAATTGTTAGATGAAAAACTGTTGGTGCTCAACAAACACAAATCCAGTTGGCAGTAGTAGGCCATATTTTTTTATCTTTGTTACATGTTTACAAGTTACCTGGCGAAATGTTATATCGCGGTCAGTTGAATCTTGCGACACCTGTAAACCACCCTGAAGCAGAACTATAGAATTATTTGGAAGGTCTTCAACTTTTCGAAGTCGCTCACAAAGATTTTGCCGGTTGGTTGCGAACAAGCTCATAGGCACATTCAAGGTGTGATCACCTTGACAATATGTGGGTCTGCAATATGTTTATTCTTTAATTGCACAATTGCCACAAATATGCAAAAACATAGTGTTAATATTCATGCAAACTTTTGGAAGGGTGTTATTGGTGCCAGGCTTCATGCACACAAACCTAAATACCAGATATTTGCTGACAAAACACTGATTTTGCACTGCAGATGTGTTAGCAGTTAAGGGTTTCCATGTCATGTTATAATTTTTAAATGAATTTCATTGTGCACATTTTACAAGCTCACAAGCTTACACAACTAAACAAAACATGCTGCATGAGTACTTACACAGCTCGTTCGTAGCTCATTTTCTTGAGTGTTTTGTATACAAGTTAAAGACTTTTCAACAATATGAATTTCCACATCAAAATATTTGATATATGATTCTGTTTGAAAATTATAGTTTTTTGTCAAATATAAAGTGGCCCACATTTAGTTTAATTGCCTTCACTTTATCTATGCAGTTTATACTACCATACAACACTTTGTATTGACAGTAAATAAATGATCTTAAACTTGCATCCCCTACCAAAACCTTATGTAACTGTTCGACTTTCAGTAAAATTCTTTTCTACGCAATACTGAATAATTGTGTTTGCATGTGCCAAGTTAATCAGTTATTTAAGTTTGTCAGGATTTAGCAGGGAAATTTAAAACTTTGCAAGACATGACAATGCCTATTGCATCAGCCTCGGGCATAAAACGTGATCACTAAGTGGTGAAAAAACAAAACCATACACTTCAGTAAATGCTTGCTACTTTTTTCTGACATCGAATCTTACTTATGGCTGGAATCGAGTAATTTTTTGCTTTTTGACCGAAATTTATGCCACATTTGCAATCATCGCACATTGTCGCTGGTGTCGCACATTGTTTTGTCGGTTTCGCTCTGCTGGGTTTGTTTTCCACTACAGTCCGCGTGACGATGATCTGTGGGCTAAATTGGTTTCAATCGAGATTTCTACACCATTCCTAGCAGCAAACCATATACATGTTTCGAAGAAAGCGTTTTCACCTGGTATCAAGTTCTCCTTTTTATTTCTGTGGTAATTTAAGAGGTCACCGTCAAGAGACGACACGGTGACATGATAACAAAAACGAAACAAGCAAATGCTTCGGAGCGCAATTAGATACGTAGACAACTTGTTTTTTTAGGATTTAGAAACATTTTTTCGCAGCAAAATACTTCTCACTGTCTACATCCGCTCTTGGGATTAAGCTTTCACGTTTTACTGCAATATTTTATCGTTGTTAACATAGGCGTCGATCCAGTGTGAGGAAGACCATCTTGGTTTATTAGTTGGTTGCCAGGTTTCTGTCCAGCGTTTTTTACCTTAGATAGTCATTGACATGTTTGGGCTGAAAGTGCAAATTAACTTAAATTCTCAGGCCAGTTGCAATAACAATTTTCTGGTGGTGGACAACACTTGCTATGACGAAAAGAATTTTTTTCACGACGTTCGCAAACGATAAACGAACAAAAGATTGATACATAATTGACGAAATCCTGACAACGACATTGACTGGTGTAACGTACCAAAAACACCATGTAAAAATATGACATAATTCGGTGAAGCTTGTTGTTTGTGAACGTTACACGTTTAAAAAGGACAAACAGTTTGACCATGATGTTGCATTACATCAACTCACCAATTCATATTTCCGCGCTTGTAAAATGTTTACAGATAACTTATATTCCGGATATTCGTGTGAAAGAAACTAATGAAATTTTTCACGATCCGTGTGAGTTCAATGTCTACAGGCGCTCTCTGACGACTATTTTAGGAATCCGTTAAGCTATCTCTACAAGCGTAATCTATTCCACAAGAGTGTTGTAATCGGGCGTAAAAATGCGAATAATGTTGTCCAGCGACGTAGCATCGCTGCTCATACGTTCGTCTGACATATCGGCCTGGTCCATAAGCTTTGCGGCCACTTGAGGCATCAGGTTGGCAGTGATGTAAACCTTGCTGTTTCTCTGTCGCGGCTTCCTGCCGAACGCCAGCTGCACACAATGCTCAGGAATGGTGCTGACCATGCGCTTAGCGTAGGGTAGCCAGGCCTCGAAGAACTTGGCGTACGAGAAGAGAGGGACCTCTTCCTCCCGTGCCATCTGTAGTGCTGTGCCGGGGTCCTCAGTTTCGCCGTAGTTTGTGAACGCGAACACGCGGCTCTGGCAGAGGCGCTTTGCCCAAAGCGTGCAGTCCTCTTCCATTTTGAAGACAACCCCCGCGTCTGTGTTTTGCAGAACGCGTACGAATTGGTCCGAAACCGCGCCAGCGACTTCAGGTAGGGTGACAGCCGGTCGATCGAAGTCGATTTCAAGTTGGGTTCGTTTGGGTTCGTCGATGCGAACCATCAGACGTTGCGTGTCGTGGTCGCCGTAGTGAATGCGGCACCCGACTCGCATATCGGTGACAATCTCACGCAGGACCTCGTTCTGTTCGTACTTAATGATCAGCTGGTACGCATAGAGGTCTTCCTCTGTGGATAAAAGGCAGTTTATGTGTAAATTACAGTGTAAAACAGGCATTAAAAGTTTATCCCGCTGTGCAGTCTTATATCCCAACTCGTATATTTTTTCGATAAGCGCAAGCAGGTAATAGGTCAATTTTTGAAGTGGTTTTAAAAAGGGCACTTTATGTCACCTTAAAAAAATGCAGAATGGGTTTTAACGACTGAGGTTTTTCAAGACTTAAATGTACATACCACAGCATTTAACCTAGTCATGCAGTCATGCTTTGTGTTCATGCAGTATATCCTACCTGGGATATTAAAAATTTCCATGACTTGCCGTAATGCAGCAAGTTTCCTCTCATCAGGGAGTCTTCTTATATCATCCAAAATACTTTCTTGGCCTAGAAGTTTAATGGAAATTTATTACCAAACAATCAATTACAGGTGAAGACCAACTTTTCCTATAATTTAGCATGCTACAAAAATAAAAAATAGCCTACTTTGTACATAACCTGCAACCTTTTCTAGTCATTTTATTTTCTTATATATCTGCAGATAGGTGCAACAATTATCTTAATAATTTACCTTCTGCAGCTATCTCAGCTGCATCAAGAAGAATTTGGAAGCCTGTTGCATTGTCCACATTCAAGTCTATCATTTCTGCTTCTTCATTGCCACTGTTTGGAGTAATTAAATTTGTTTCTATTGCTTCCATTGCTACCGGGCTGGGGGTATTTCCTTTCACAAATATAACCTCCTTGGGGGAAAAGTAGGGATCATCCATTTCGGGTTCATGAAATCTTTTCCTCTGAAAAATGCAGTTTTGTGAGCTGTAATTTCATGGTTGTCTGAACTACTTCAAATTATAAGCTTACAAAAAATGTGGTTTACATAAAATGATTTTACAACTGCATGTGAATTTGAGTTTTATATGAAGTGTTTTCTATTTTTAAATGACTTGACCTATTGCTTTCATTACCTAAAGGGTCAAGACATTTTTTGCAGATTTGCAGTGACACAAAACATCTACATACCAACAGGTCTGATTAAAATAAATTGCATGCCCTAGATATTTCTATAAACCTTTGGTTTTGGTGGTTGNGTCAAGACATTTTTTGCAGATTTGCAGTGACACAAAACATCTACATACCAACAGGTCTGATTAAAATAAATTGCATGCCCTAGATATTTCTATAAACCTTTGGTTTTGGTGGTTGAACTGGAGGAGGTGAAGGGGACTCACACTCTGGTCTGTGTTGTAAAAGTGCCACTCCCAAATTTCCTGAAGCTTTTATCCAGTCTTCTGAGATGTTTGGAGGACCTAAATGACAACAGTACTGGTTATTACCCTTGAAAATAGTTATTTTGAATAAAGTCAACATTCTCATTAAAATCATGTTAAAATTTATATTCAAAAATACCTCAAATTTACCACATTTTAATTTAATTTTTTTTTAAAAAATAGAGTTTATTTAAACTTGAAATCACAGTAATATTACCCCCTATAAGGTTGATATCCAACATTTCTCCAGTTGAAGATGTTATCTCCACAATATCTTCTGAATGGTCAATTTCTGTTGGAAATTGTTTGACCTGCTCCCGCTTCACTGCAAAACCAATTAAACTTATTATCTAGTTTTTTTGTCATTTGTAAAAGTAGTGGAAATATGTTTTTTTAGAAGTTGCCTTCCAAAACTATGGCTTTTCATTTTTTCTAACTATGACTTTTCCCATTTTTCTGCCAATGGAAAGGAGTAGTATCATTGGTTTTGTGGCAGGGAGGCAACAAGTAACCTTACAGTCCAACACATATCTTGTAAAAAGAATTAAAAAGAAAAAGGCACACACAACAAATGGTGCCCAATAAAAAATATTATTTACTTCGTGCTTCTTCTGGTTCCAGGATTTTATAAACCTTGTAGTTTCCAGTTTGTAAGCCAAGCTGATGTAAGTTTGTTTGTTCCTCAATTTCTTGGCATTTATTGATGATGGTCCTAAAGTTGCTCTTCATCAAGCTAATGTGTTGATTTAATGACTCTGGTTCCTTTTTAATGTGAGCTCTATGCTCTGCCCAAGCCTGCATTTAAATCAAAGAAATATTACAATAGTAAAGTACATTTACAGTGATATAGATCTAGATCTGTTTCAGCCAAATTTGAATCATGTTTTGTTTTCATACTGTTTTGAAATATACTTTTTTACAATTTTTTTCTCAAATGTAAATCAAATTCAACAGGTCACCAATACAGGACATTAAAAAACATGTATATAGAATAAAATGAGACTTTATTTGTAATAACTTGCTTTTACCCGAAAAATTTCATGATGTTCCTCCCAGTTCGGATAATT
The DNA here is from genome assembly GCA_008931825.1 of Phallusia fumigata. Taxonomy (NCBI): domain Eukaryota; kingdom Metazoa; phylum Chordata; class Ascidiacea; order Phlebobranchia; family Ascidiidae; genus Phallusia; species Phallusia fumigata. The sequence goes on from QXVZ01025593.1 coordinate 44,326, forward strand.
CTTTTTTGTCCATGGAAGTTTAAAAACTCGTTTCTTTTCATCATCAATCCACTCCAGGTCTTTGAACTGTCCACTGGAAATTTGTTGTATAAGCCATGGCTTAAATTGCTGAGTATCCATTTTCAGGGACAGTTACACCTTGTTTCAGGAGAGGCAACTGTATTCTCTTGTCCTATGTCTGAAATGTGGCCTTATTTAAATATTGTAAATTTAAGCAGCTGCCCATTACCAGATAACAATTTCCTGTATTGCTTGCCGTATTTATACAGATAAGATTCAAATGAAAAATTAACAGAAAAAATTCCGGGTTACAGCTCTATTGGATGCAACGTGCAAACTGCCTTACATCTTGGAAGTGAAGTGAAACTATAAAAAAAGTGTTTCGGGATAGTCTAACGCCTTTATTACGTTCATCGCAACTTCGGGGTTTCGGATCCAACGAAACTTAAAAAGAAATGTCAATACAAAAACAAGAAAAAGCACCTAACATAGATTCCCTTTTGTAACAGAACGGGGTAAAATCCCAAAACAACTACGCCATTTTCTCTTTGTCGTCACAACGATTCAAATCAAAAATTGTCGAAGGGAATAAAAAATCTATTGCAACGGTCTGTTATTACTTCTGCGTCGCATGTAGAAACGATAGAAGTAATCAACAAACAAATACTGTTGAAAAGCACAAAAATATTTTTTCTCGAGCAACACATATAGGCACAAAAATATTTTTCCACAAGCAACATGAAGCCTGTTGGACGTGACCTCACAATTACAATACAGTTCACGTGTTTGAACTCAGGTTGAGTAAAATCATAGATAACTTGGTTATCTATGGCAAAATAGAATAAAGTTATGCATTTCAAATTGTTGAACCTGGCAAAAATTAACGGTTCTTTTAGGCGGCTAATTATCTCTGCTTTTTAGAAACATCCGATCTTTTGCAAATTAAAACAATCACCATGCCAACAACTACGTTTTGTGAAGCGAATGCAAAATTGTTTAAACGTTTACGAAGTATATGTGAGTTTTAATACCTTTTGCAGAAACAAAAACGTTTATGTTACGTTTGTAGTATTTTTTATGCTTCGTTACGGTTGAACAAAAAACGGTTTTTCCCTTGTGAATATGACGTCACAGTTTGTCTTTCAGTCTGTTCTTTGCGTCGGCGAACGATGTACAAACTAAAGTCGAGTTTTGTCATTGTCAACTGGCTGATGTGACTGAAATACTGAACCGAAACTAATCGTATCGCAAATGCCTGTAAATTTTAGCAAGTAGCGTAGCGAAAGAAATTAAGGGACAATCTAAAGACAACCTATTTTAAATTGAAAAATGTTTAAATATCGCCCAAGGAAATTTCAGCACTGTAAGGTGAGAAAATATCTGGTCGTGTTTTGATTCAAACAGGCCGTATTTTATGTTTTGTTTTGTTTTAGATTATTCTTGCAACATCCCTGTTTTGGTTTATGATCGATGTCTTTTTCTTGTTGAATTTTACTGATTGTAAAACGGATTGTGAGAAAGATAATAATGGTGGCAACTTTTTATCAAAACGAGTATTACCAGCAATAGAAAAAGGTGGGAAAATAGCAGTTTTACGAGTATAAATTCGAAGTGATTTTTACATATTGTTGTGTAGCTATTATATGTAATTTTATGTAGAGCATCATTTCATTTTCTATTGTAGGAAACAATTACACTTCTTTTTATATGATTTGTTTTTGTGTAAAATAAACGAATAAATCTTGCATAAGGTATGCTTGCTATAAATCAGCCATTTAGTTTTTTTTTGTTGAATAGTAGAGTATGATGTGATATACAATCTACAAGGCAATTAGGGGTTAGAAGAAAACCACATTTTATTTTGTACAAACAATAATAAAATCCAAAATATTTGTGTTTTTAGCCCTGCCAAAGTTCAGCTTTAATCCAAATGGCCCAGGTGAAATGGGGAAGGCGGTTATCATACCCAAGGAAAAAGAGCAAGAAAAAAAGGAAAAATTTAAGATCAACCAATTTAATCTCATGGCATCTGAGATGATTGCTTTAAATCGAAGTCTTCCAGATGTCAGAATGGAAGGGTGAGAGTACTTTTGTGGCATATATAAATATTTGTACATATAAATAGAAATATATTTACACATATATATGTATACAAGTGGTCAAGGGCTGGTAATACAGTTTGGTAAAGGTAAATGGTTAAAATTTACCTTTTTAACTTTTCATCTTTTCTGAAACCTCTTCACTGACACATCTACATAGCTCTAAAGCAGGAGACTTAAACCATTTTAGTCACCCTCCTATGATAATTTTTATCCCCCCTTTTTAAAAGAAGCACAAATTAAGAATAAATTTTTTGTATAAAGTGAAAAGGTATGGGTTGTTGAAAATAAAAGTTAAAAAGTGAAAATAAAAGTTGGGCTGTTTTTCATAATCAGGTGTTCAATTTATGGTTTTGTGGAAGACAATGTACAGGTTTTTGGTATTGCCACTTAGACATGTTTTTGTTGTTGTTCACTCAGGTGTAAGGCCAAAAAGTATCCTGAAGTCCTTCCTAAAACCTCTGTTGTCATTGTTTTTCACAATGAGGCTTGGTCAACTTTGCTACGAACAGTACACAGTATTATCAACAGATCACCAAGGCATTTATTGGAGGAAATCATTTTAGTTGATGATGCCAGTGA
>QXVZ01025603.1:6543-18290 GCA_008931825.1 Phallusia fumigata
GGAAGATACCGAGGTTCAGGTAACTCACAGTAGCTTTGCTAGTCTATAGGTTCTTAGTTCGAATCTCACCCGTTGTAAGAAGTAATGTTTTAGTATGGGCGGCAAAATGGGTTAAAAGGTTTGGAAAATTGAATTATTCCAACAAAGCTTAGTTCTAAAAAAGATTCAATTGCCTTAACCTAATTGTTCCAATTCGTGGATGTCGAATCCAGTTTCGCAAGGATCCGATTCTGGGATGTCGAATCCAAGTTATTCAGGTTTCGGACTATCGAAGCGCAACTTTATCGATTCTAGGATATCGAATCCACTTAGTAAAAGATCCGGGCGTCGAAATACAATTGTTCCGGTTCCGAGATTTCGAATCCACAACCAACTTAAAATTACAATTTCACTTCCTATCGGTGCAGCTCCGATCCTCCCGACCAATCAACGGTGCTCGCCACTCAGGAGCTTCTGCGATTGGTTGAGAGCAATCCCAATGGTCTCAACGCGGTCGACTTACTTTCGGATCTCGGTCTAAATCAGATTGAACTCGTGAAAGAGGTTATGCGCATGCGCAGTTTGGAGGACTCCATAACATCGACATATACGTGCATCACTTTGCCTAGGTTTAATAATCAGGTAAGTTCATTTGATACTGTATTGTTTTACTGATGCGTTTTGCTATCAGCTAATTTCACAAAGTAAATAGCTTGTAAGGCTTAAAGGCGTAGGTCATAAGTTCGAACCCCACCGAAGGCTAGTTTTTTTCTACCCTTGCCTTGTTGTTAAAAATATCTTTAATTAAAGCGCCCAAGCTTATACAGTGTGTAAGACGACCTGGATAGGCGTCGATGCTAACGCTTGTGTAACTGCCAGAGGAGCATAGCTTTTCGACATTTGTTTTACTTCGTTTTGCTGCATGTAAACGTCAATCTTTTAGGGAAATACTGTGGTTCTGTTTTGTTGGTGAAATTAGGCCAAGAAAGCAAATGTTTTTGTATAACGAACATTTCGCATCAGCGCATGCGTGATGACTTCAAATAAAAGTTAAATATTGCAACCACCTCTTCTTTCGTAGGTAAACTTTACCTGTACATTGTAACCTAATTTTGATGGAAACCATCCCTTTTCTGTGTAACTTTTGTGGAATCTTTTGTGACATATCTGGTTTAATTTTTGTTCCCCGTTTTAGGTTGAAGAGGTCCAAGCTTACCTCAAACTGAAGAAGGAATTCAACAACATCAAGTACTTGTTAAGTGAAGCGAGTTTACATTTGTTGCCCGAATACCAGCAGCGAGTCGAGGTACAATGACAAAATACAAATAATACAGAATTTTTAACCTTATCTTAGAGCGTTTATAATAAGTAATATCTGGGTCGCTAACAGAATATAATTATCGACAAACGCTGTTTTTTTTTCAAGTGAAATGACTAGTCATGAAAACAAGTTTCCAAAAAACAAAATCCTTTGAAGTAGGAATATACATTTTGCCTTGGAACACGGCATCGTTAATTCCTTATTCGAATAGAACCTTAACTTTTTTACCGGTTAATCGACTAATATAAACTTTTCGTGCTTGTAAGAGAAAATTTGTTTTGTTTTCGTGATAGTGCGCTGTAAAATGGAAATATACAACGTCACTTTGATATGCTATGTCCTTAAATATTGTGGAAAGAAATGAAAATTGCTTAGAAAAAGCTAAAATAAAACAATATTAAGTATTATATATTCCTAACCCAGTGCTTCTCAACCTTTTTAATGCATTCCCCCTTTGCTTAGTTTGGATATTTTCGTTCCTCTACTAGACAAGAAGTGGTATAAAGTCATGATAAAAGATTTGAAAGCACTGGTCTACCTAAGACGAAATACTGCACTTAACATGAATAAATTTACTATAAAGTGAAAATTCCCCCCTTAACTCATAAAATTCTTTCCCTGGTTGGGAACCACTGTCATAACCTGTTTCAGCCATTCACCCGTAACTGTAAACAAAATCCATTTCTCCACAGGTACTCAAAGAACTTCGATATGTCGACACTGGGGGCGCTGTGCAGCTCAAGGGTCGCGTAGCTTGTGAAATTTCCAGCCACGAAATCGTACTAACAGAGTTGGTGTTTGAAAACGTTTTTGCAAGTTTGGAACCGGTCGAAATCGTGGCTCTTCTCTCGTGCGTCGTTTTCCAGCAAAAAGTTGATTTAGACGAAGTTACATTCACGCCGAGGCTGAAAGAGGTTTGGTGGTCTTGTGTTTAACAATTCTGGTAATAAAGATTCGATGTTACATCAGTAGGTATAGAAACAAAAAGGTCTTTCTCAAACAAGACACTGACACCGTTTGTTTTAAAACAACTACCGCGTTTCCAGGTTTTACGAACAACACGAAGGGGCTTAAGTAACTACAAACAATTTGGCTCAATTTAAAGGCCAATAATTGTTTAGTTTAACTTTGGTCTAACGTCAGCTGGTCAGGGCTGCCAAAAATACTCTTAAACTCCACTTTAGGGTCTCTGTGATGTTTTTAGGCCTGAAAAAAAGTCCACTAAAAAGGCTTCTTTTAAGGCTAGTTTAAAGTTTTCAAAAACACAAATCGTTCACTGTTAATTATTAAATGTGCCTTGCGATTTTATGGTTCAAGGCGGTGTTTCTCAAACTTTTTTAGCCCAACCAATCAGAATCACTTGCCTAGTTTAAATCATTTTTTCGCGGACCAGACTTTCAGAATCACTGATCTGAGGAAGCAGGTTTTTCGTGTAATGCCCCCGAAAACAGAAGTTTGTAGTTTCAACATTGAACAGCTAATTCAGGTTTTTGCTCAAATGTTAAATGTCCAACAGACCTCATATTTTCGTGATTACGCGTTTTAAATCCTTTTTTTTATTGATTTAAACAGTTTGCAAATTAGAAGCCGGTCACATTTGGCATATGTCTGTTTATAGACTTACTTTAAATATTTATAAAAGTCAGTAACTGATATTGCGCTAACAATCTCACAAAATTGCTGGCGCTTATTTTTACGAGCGATTAAATACGAGATTTGTAACCTGATCTGAAACAACACAATGCCCTATCACTAAAAGATATATTACGGAAGCATATGACATTTTTATCACAGAACTGTCGCAATAACCAGGTATGGTAAACAAAGCATAGGGCACCATCAAGCACAACAGATGTTTTTTTTATTTCCTGACTTTCAAACAAGCTGTCCCATACCAGGTGTGCACGTGTAAGGTGCCTACGATTCGGGACATATGTGTAAAGGTTTAGATGCGAAACAGGTGTGTTGGGCCGGTAAACAATACATTCTGAATAAATGCAAGTAGTTGTTAACTCGTTGGTGGCAAAAAAAACAAAAAATACCACAAACAAACCGGTTCGCTACACAGGAAAGGTATTGAAACGACTAAGTAAGCGCAGTTACTTTTCTTCACACACAATGTACTAATTTTCATTGTGAATCAAATAGAATATTCTGTAACTAAGAATGACTTTTTAGCAACTTTTGAAAAACTAACGCAAACTCACATAGCAATTTTGTGTAAACTAGGTTAATTTCCACGACAAAATTTTGAAAACCATCGCAAACCAACATAGCAAATTCGTGTAAAAGTGGTTAATTTCCGCGACGGAATTTTGAAGACTAACGCAAACCGACGTAGCAATTTCGCATGAACTTGGTTAATTTCCACGACCGCACTTTTGTAAAAATGCAAACCGACTCCTCATAGTCTTGAAAGCAGCAAGAACATTAAGATTTGGCATTTTGTTATGCAAAGTAAAAGCCACTTAAATTTTTGTTCCAATTTGCAGCAGTATTTGAATGTCCCATGTCGTTTTCGGTGGTACTCTAAACCAGGTGTTTTCAAACTTTTTCCCTTTAACTGACATTCAAAGCTAAAAGTTAGTTTCTAAATTGCATGTTTAAGATAGATTTTTAAAAAGAGAAACTAAACTCTAACCACCGATAAACTTTTTTATTTATGACTCTTATATTCATTACTACAAAATTATTAGGAATATTGTATTACCATGAAAAGAATTTATTTAAACACAAAACAAATTTAAACGAATTGCTCCTCTTGCAAATACAAATCCACCTAGTGGGGAATCCCCCGGTTGAGAATCTCTGCTCTAAACGTTCTAACGTGCAAATGTAAGGAACGGAAAAAAATCCAGCAAAAAAAACGTCTGAATATTTTTACGAGCAGGGCATGAACCGGATCACTGAGGTGGCTACGATGGTTGGCGCCACCCAGTGGCAGCTCGGTATCCGTCAGCCAGTTGAAGATTTCGTGGCAACGCTGAAATTCGGGCTTGTCGAAGTTGTGTACGAATGGGCGAAGGGAACAAGTTTTAAGGACATCACCAGCCTCACATCGGTTCAGGAAGGTGTGTAAAACTTATGTTGTGCTTCTTGAATGGAATTTTGGTTCTTAGGTCGTGAGTTCGAACCCCACCGAACACTAGATTTTTCTACCCTTGCCTTGCTGTAAAAATGTCTTTAAATAAGGCGCTAAAGCTTATATTAGCATGTGGAAGACGATATGGATAGGCGTCGATGCTAACGCTTGTGTAACTGCCAAACGAGTATAACATTCCGATATTATAATATTGTTAAAGTGACGCAACCCCAAAATAAATGTTTCCTGCCTTCTTGCATAGTTTCACTCTTTACATTCCGACCAGCACAGCGGATTACAACTTTTTGCGTGACATGTTCTACTTTAACATACTCGTAAAATATTTTGTGCCTCCCTTTTGATGTGAAAACAAAGTGTGTTTTGTTAGGATATTTTGTAAAATCAATTCCACCATAATTAATGCGCTATCCCCAATGCAGGATTTGCAGCCCAGGTTGCCCCATAAATACTGAAATTGCCCTTAAATGGTCAAATTACCTCTTAAATTACCCGTTTTTGCCTTATAACGTCTTAACGTTGCGCGGCTATTTTCCGGCCTGGTGATTAATATGTTGCTATTGTGTGGCTATGTTTTCTTTCACCAAGCGAAATCAACCCAACTCAAATGATTAAATTACCCTTAAATCTGCCCCCTTTCCGGGTGTGCGCCCCACGTTGGGAGCCACTTACCCATTGCTCCTTATTTACCCAGGTTCTCAGCTTTAACCGCATCAAAGCATCAACAATCTCGATTTTCACACAGGTATGATTGTTAGGACAATTCAACGCCTGAACGAAACCTGTCGTGACGTCAGAAACGCGGCGCGCGTCATCGGCGATCCAAATCTTCACGCCAAGATGGAGAAGTGTTCAGAGCTTATTAAGCGTGATATCGTGTTTGCAGCTAGCCTCTATACTCACTGATCAATCCACGTCGACTGTGAGTCGGAATCTGTTCTATTTGAACGGAACTATCAGCGACGCACGAAAATTTAGCTTTGGTTTTTGTACCTGTGAAGTATTTCGTTACAAAGTTCATTTTCATCATGTTTTCACGTTTTTTATTGGTGCCTTTTGCCTGCGGTCACTCTAAAGCACACGTGAATTAAATTCTATGTATTAGGTATTTGCCCAAACTGCATTTGTTCAAGGAAAACGTAATAATTCCCAAATAGTGTAGTTGGGCCAAATAGTGTAGACCTTAGTAGTCAGTGCCAAGCATCTCATGTTGATACAATGTGCTCTCGGTGGCGTTTTGGTTTGTTTTCAAAAACCGAAACGTTTCAAAACGCTTCAGTGGTGTTAACTGTTTGACGTGATTTTAACGAGTCGTAAATTATACGGTTCTTTAAGTAACTGCAAATTTCTGTGATGAAAAACCGTTGACAAACAATATTAGTTAAGTGGACGCGATTACAACCCTGGAAGTAATTCGTATTGAGTATTTTCTGGGCTCGGCGCGTTTTACACAGTAGTAAATTCACGTGGCTTGTGATATATGTATGCGGTGTAGGGGGGTAAATTACTTTCGTTTGGTAGTGTGCAATAAAAAAGCCAAAAAACGAAGAGAAAACAGAATGTTGTGTGTTTTAGTAACTACATGATGTAACATCTTATCAGCCGGAAACATATTGCTCGCACACTGACATTTTATTATTATATTCGGCCCTTTTTTGAGCATGTAAGTTGCTTTGAGTTGGCAAAGTTAGAAAGATTAGAATAGTGTCCTATGATGAAATGTAAAGTTATACAACGCCATGAATGTAGCTGTTTTTAAATTTTGGGTAAATTAAATTAGAAATTGCAGAAAAGGGTGATAAAAAATTATAATAGACCGTCTACTGCTGGTGACTGAAGTAATAAGTTTATAGGCCGTAGGTTGTGAAAAGGGCTATTTCGGTCAATGCTTCCTAAATGGGGGTTGCAAGTACACCAATTTCTAAATACTAGTTTGTTCTTGTGATATTGTTTCAATACAATGTAAAAAAAACAGGGGTACGGGATCTGTTGCTAGGGGGATGCGAGGACGGTTTGTTATTTAAATATTAGAACAATGATTACTTTCCGGAAGTTACAGAAGATTGTTCGAGAACCGGTTGCTGTAGATTTCAAGGATCATAATCACTGATCTAAATTTCTGTTTCGAACCGTTTATGACTGACGCGGAAGCGTTTTACAAACTGAAAGGGGTCGCAGACCAAACAGTTGGGGAAGCCCTGACTTAGGTAACTACATACCCGCTGAAATGCGTTACGTAATGGAGGTGTGAAAGTATCTCTAAGGGCAGTTGCTTTGTTGAATCACTGCAATATGTTGCCTAGCGGAAATTACTACGTGTATCACGTGTGGGAAATTTCACGCTATGACGTCACTCATGTGCCCCCCCCCCCCTGCACATCGGTGACATGACGAAAAAACAAAAATTGGCAGCAACAAACTGCTTGTTTTAACTACAGACAAAGGGGAATTTTTAAAATTGAAAGCAACTATGTTTGGTATTTTAGAATGCAGACTTGTTCGTTTCTCGGATTTAAAATGGTTTAGCGCAAGAAAAGTTCTAGGAACAGTAAGGAACTTTTCCAGTTGGCGAAATTTCTGTTGGTTCTCGTCCAAATTCTTGTTCCGTGTTGCAAAAATAGGTTTGTTCATCAAAAACTAACTGACTTCAAAAATACAAATTTAAATTTAGGTGAACTTTAAATAGTTGTTTCATTAAAGGCTCATAAGAGTTTCTATCTCAGAACAAGGCAATAAACTATTAAAAGATGAATGCGAACTGATACAATGCGACGGCGACGCGCCAAAATATAGAAGTCGTAAAAGCTGTCAATCACACACAGCGGTTAGAAAACGGAAATTTATTTTATTTTAAATTTCCATTTAAGTAAAAAAAGTAGGAGTTGGAAGGAGAATTCAACTTCATAAACGAAATCTCAAACTGCAAGCATTAATCCATTTCCGCATTCAGTTAACACTTTCTAACACAAACCGCTACCTATTGCAGAGTTAACATTGGAGTGACTTTTTAGAATCAAAACTCTCAAATAAAGTTGCAACTAGGTGAACATAATCTCGAAATTCAACAGAAACAGTTTTAAATGCTGACAGAATTAGTCGGTATCAAACATAAGGAATATATATTTCGCCTACAACGGCACTGTCGGTTCCAGAAAATGTAAAAATTAGACAAAATAAAGCATAGAGAAAAAATAAAACAAGAATAAAAAATAAAACACCAGCAAGCATAGTTACAGAATTCCAACAAGACGAGCGTTACAAAGTTTTTAATAATTTGTCCAATGATCATTGGTGCTTTTGGAGGCTTATAGACATCGCTAACCCAGAACATTCTTATTGGTAGATATTACCGTTTTTATAGCGATAAGCCTTTATATCAAAGCGTGTTTTGTAAACAAGTTNGTCGGCAATTCAATCTTAGGAAAGGTCATCAGTGTTTACCGCCTGGTGATAACTTGATTCATAATTCGTTCCTATGATTCAAGGCAATGTTGTTAAGGTTTTGATAAAGAAGCAGTTGCTATGCTCAAGGCGCGCATGTAAATACTGCGCTTTGTTTAGAGTTTTAGGAAAATACTAGTTTTGCAGTTTTTTTAACACTAACAAATTTATCAGGAAATGTTAGAGTATTTAGAAACTTCGTCGGGTCGCTATGAAGCATTGCTGATGATGACAACAGCGTTTGTCGACCCCCCCCCCCCCCCCCCCACACAAGTACTGACTTGTATCTTCTTATTGGGACTATTTAAAACCTCGAATTGTTTACCTAACTTATAAAGCATTAGTTATCGGCCAAGGATAGAAAGGTTACAAACAGCTATAGAGCAAAAATTGCTTGTAACAAAACAAAAGCGATAGTGAAGCTTTGAATGTAAATATTGTTGTTTGCCGGCGCGGTTCCTGGAAATGTCTAACCGAAATCCTCCCACTGTTTTGTCTTGTGATGAAATTGACTCGTTCAATATAAAAGGTTAAATTTAAACAATGTCTGTTTTTGTTTGCAGACGTATTTTTAGGGTATCGCGCGTTATACTGTTACGTCATAATGGAAGATTCAACCACAATGATATCGGCTGCCTCAGAAACAACGAAGTAAGTAAAAAATAAAACATAAAAAACAGATTCGGACATTTCTTACGGTTACGAAACGCCATTAAAGGACATTATTTGAGGCTAAATATGTTTAGTTAATTTAAGCTGAATGACTATACTTTCGGGGTTATTTTAGAAATCCATGTTATTTCGAGGCACACTTTTGCAAAGTTCTACTTGTTTTGCAGGTTTTCAAAGTAAAAACCCATGGTCCTCAAACTGTTTGTCTCTTTAGTTTTCCAAGGGCGTCTCTACATAAAATGCTTACANGGCGACCCCGTGAACAACAATGACGTCATCCTCGAAGTTGGTCACGTGATCTACTTTGTGTTTCTCGTGTTCGTGATGATTTTCGGGACAATCGGCAACGTGATGACGATCATCGCCGTGAAAATCGACAGAAAACTTCGTGAAGCGGTTCGTGATTACACTTCGTGATTGCTTTTCGTGATAACTTTTTTGTTTGTTTGTCTTTTTCTCGGTTGGCTCGTAAACATTTACATTAGTTCTTTAAAATGACAAGGTCCTATTAACGTATTTAGGTGCTTTGAATTCTAACCTTGTGTCTCTATGATTCTAATATTACCCAAACCCCGTAGACCCAACGCCTCACTAACCCAGCGCGAAATGCGGTACATTTTGATCGACACTTGCGGAAAATATTGCGGACGCCAGTAGTTCTAAAACTCGCGACGCCGTGGTGTGTCGTTTAAGGGTGTCGCACAAAAAATAAATTGTTTTCATATCAATACATACAGTTTGATAATAAGCGTCTTTATTAAATTCTTATCGATGGTGCGTCGAAACTTTTCTAAGCGCGTCCTTTCGAAATAGTTTAAGAAACACTGACTGACGAAGATGTTTGCCCTCAGCAAGTGGAAACCCGCAATCGAAACTCCAAATGTGTAAGATCATGTGCTTGACTCAGTCGAGACATTGACCGAAGTCTTATAATGACAAACTCGAGCGAACCAGGAACCAGGAAGTAACCCACTTTACCGCCCGCTGGGGCGTTTGTGCACATCGCAATCCTATGTCTATGTTTCGAAACCTTGGTATCCCAAAAAACCTGCATCGTTGAGTAACACCACCTACGTAGGCGATCTAGAGTCCATCAAAAAGCACGGGATCAAATTGTGATGGATTGTGATAAAGTCATCCTATGTAGGTGTATCGGTCGCATTGTTACTGTTTCATCATCTGACCTGCCATTACGTCATTTTGCGGGAATACGAAAATTCAAAGGTCTCAAAGCGAAACCGACATTGTGATTAATGTGAACAGAAACAAAAATCTTGCCCTTTGTAATAAATGACGCACTGTGATGCCTTGTTTTAAGGTTGATTTTGGTGGTTGTATATTCAATTGATATTTTTTTGCGCCCATCACCAAAAAAATACTATATTTCATTAGCTTTTGTTCAAATTTTTCAACAGTTTCTACTGCAAACAATAACTTAGCAACATCTGTTCTTAGATTTTCGAAAGCGGGCATTACTATAAAGGCAACACATTTTGTTTGCAGGTATCAAACATACTTATCGTCAACTTGGCGTTGGCTGATTTCCTGGTGTGTGGGGTTGTCGTGCCAATCGTCCTCATCCACACGATCCAAGCCGAAACTTTTATCGACAACACTTTGTGCTACGTATCAGCCGCTATATCCGGCGTTGCGTGCCACACTGCAGCCATTACGATGACCTTCATTGCTTTAAACAGGTACGCGGGATTGATCAGTGCGCGTTGCTTGTACGTAATGTGTGTTTAAGTCAGTTTTTCCTAACCAGTGGTACACCAAGGCACTTAAGGTGGTAAGGGAGCATTTCTCGTGCATTTAATTGAACATGCGTTCTTGGTTGTATTTACATTTCTCCATTGAGTAAAAAAAATTTATCTGGTCGAAATAACACTTTTTGAAACTAGGTTGTAAGCGGGGACAGTGTTTACCACAAAAAATTTGGGAACTGGTGGTTTAAGTAAAGCGCTACATACGGTTGATCGCTTGCAGCTTGTAAGATGGCGGAAATGTGTGTAAATGTTTGGCTCACTACATGAGTAAACTTCTGTAAGGTACAAAAGCATTCCCAGCGGCAATGACCACAGCAAACGCGTTGAGCTAATGGGGCACACAGAGGGAAAGGGGAAAGGTGGGGGGAAGGCGTGCATAGGATCATACAATAAGAGGCGTTTTTGAAAACAAGGCACCGGTCGAATTGGGGGTAACCTCACCATTAAGTCACGCCACCATAAAGGGAATTTTGGGCTTATAGTTAATAACACAAGCTCCTCTTATACGGTGTTGTGTATAAGTCCAGGGGAAAATATATGCGCTTGTGTCATGAATTTTTCATTAAAGGGTTAACGAAATTAAATTCGTGTTGTTCACCCAGGGGTTCTTAACGGGGAGGGGGAAATTTCCATCTAGGGGGGGACTTTTAATTTGGAAGGGTTTAAATCTACGTATTTGATAATAACTGCAATGTTTAATACACTGATACAAACATACTAATCACAAACTAAATTTCCGTTTTTTTCTGAATATCGGTTGAAAGGTTTAGAACCATTGTACTAACTCTAAAACATTTTGTCCAGGTACATTGCTGCATATCGGGCTTCCTATTATGGAACCATCGTGAAGAAGAAGCGCGTTATCCTGGCAGCAGGATTCTGTTGGCTTTTTGCAATCGCCAACACAGCGCCTATTTTGCTGGGTAAGTTTATTTGCAAAACTGGACAATTTGAAACAATTAGGAGCTTAGCATTTTGCGTGTTGCACTGCTAATAGTCATTACATAGAAAGAGCTGTAATGAATAAGTGAACAAGGACATTGTAATGCAAAGGTTTGTGGAAACGGCCAGTGTCATAATCGATTCGTAATGGTACCTGACAATACACAAGATACTCAACAATTAAAACTGCTCCACCTTTAGAACACAAATTAAGGGAACCCCCTCAGATAAAATTAGTTTTTACGAACACAAGACACAGATTATAATTGTCAGGGAACTTGTATTTAGCAAATACATTGTGATGCACAAGTTTCGAGAATCGCTGTTGTCATTATTAGCGGTAATATATTATTTGAAAATACAAGGAGCTGTTCCCGGACGAGCAAAGAAAATGATGATAAACAACCACCAACATCAGAAACGATTAACTTCAGCGCATTTTACCCAGTAAACCTAGACCACAGGAAGTTCGTGGGGTTAACGCTGTTTACCTTAAATCTTAGCCTGGCTAGAAGTTGACTATGAC
>QXVZ01025608.1:0-43717 GCA_008931825.1 Phallusia fumigata
TTTGTTTGTGGACAACGTCTTGATTGCAAGCCAAGTTGCATTCGGGGACGATCAAAAAGAGGGTAAAATTATGTAATAATAATGACAACATAGTGAAACAAGGAACCTATTGTATCGTTTCCTTGATTTTGTTCTTTTTGCACAGCTTATATAAGAAGGATTCGACCATCGCCCGTTCCAGCAGGTAAAATCAGCGGTGTGACAGTTACAAAGGAAGGTCCAACCGACGAAGTAGATCTCCAATATCACGTGACTTTCCATGCAATCAACTGTGCATACGACTTTCCATTACTCGGTGTGACAAATTGTTGATTGATATATAGAATATGTGTTTTTAATGCAATTCTTAACTTTGTGTTGTTTTGTCACACAATTTCGCTTGAGATTGTAATGAAAAATTTGTTTTTTAAAGGTTTTGCATTTGCTGATTCCAACCAAATATCGGATGATGAGGCGACATATGGAAGTGACTGGGATTCTAATTCCACGGTAAGAATCTTTTATCAATCGTTTCCTGTCCAACAAAATCGCTTCCGTTCGACAAAAAAGATTTTTTCATAGATTCATATCGCGAGGACAGATTTTGCAACGCCCCCGATTACTGGATCGTTTGGTGTCTCGTTCGCAAGCGGCAACCACGGATCACTGAGCGGTCTGGATGCCGATATTACAGCGGAAAACTTTGCAACTTTGCTTGAGAGTTTAAACGACATCAGCTCAGTGGCTGTGTCAAAAAGTGAAAGTTGCTACGGGTAAGATTAATAGATCTATGCTGTCAGTGTCGTGTCCTAAGTTTAATTAAAATTTTGTTCACAAAATTCTGTATTGGCAAATCGGTATGCAACAAATTTCACTTGCAGTAAAAACTCTTGACAAATAGTCGAAAGTAAATCAATTTTGACTGTTTAGAAATGGGTGGCGAGTCACTTTTAAGTCACCCGGTGGAAAATACCCAGCAATGGTACTTGATGGCAGCCAACTTTCCGGACGTGAACCGGTGATAACCCCAACTCAGGTCAAAGAAGGAGGTTTGTCATTTGATCCAATTTATGGAGACTTCTTACGCACTGCTCACGAAACACCACAAGTAAGGTTTTTTTAAAGAACGACTCCCCATTAAGCAAAATGCTGCAAACTGCGACAGATTTAGAATACGCTTATCGTTATATTTCCTTTTAACAGGTCCAGGTGTTTATCAACAACGTCCCATCACACTGCACTGGTCTTTTTGACGACGACCCAGCTACATCGTGTGATTTTGAATGGATGGAGGCAGCAACTCCACAAGTAACTGAAATCTCTCCCACAACTGGAAATACTTTAACTGTCATCACCATAACTGGTAACAAAATAATATCGTATAACATTTCCTAACCTTAACTCATAAAAGTAATAAAAACGTTTCCAATATGTGTACGCATCTTGTTTTGTGGCAGGAAGTGGATTTGATGCAACATCAAACACAGTAGTTATTGGTGGTGTGGAGTGTGTGACAACTGCTAACAGCGCTGCCTCAATCACATGTGAGCTCGGACAATCTTCCGGTGGTCAGCAGCCAATCTCTGTCAATGTATTTGGAAAAGGTTTGCTTTTTCTGTTTACCAGCCTCGTGTAGTTATAAGTTTATCTTGTATTTTGGACTCAGGTTTAGCCAACATTCCTGATGAGTTTGCAACTTTTACTGTCACTGCGTCAGTTGATTCGATTTCACCAACCAGTGGAAGCATTAACGGCTTTACCACAGTAGTTGTACAAGGAACTGGTAAACTTTGTGTAACTTGTTATATTTTCAGTTCATCCTACTGACGTCATATGTTATTAGGGTTTGACGCATCCAGCGCGGTTGAGATCGGATCAGCGGTGTGCAAGGTCACGAACGTTACGTACGATTCCATCACCTGTGTTACTTCCGCGTCAACTGCTGGATTACACAGCGTCACAGTGACGACATCCGAAGTAGCTGCGACGTCAGCTTTTCAATATGATTGCACAAATACGGGAGTTGCAGATATCACAGCTATTTCCCCAGCAACTGCCTCCGTCGCAGGAGGTAAATCACAACACTTTGTATGAAATTATGTAGTGTAGGACAGCCAACATTCGCCTGTCACTGGATGATACAGCGAAGACCTGCGCAAATATCACTGTGTCATCGGGGGTAACACAAAGGTAATTCTAAAACACCTATGGCATCAAACACTCGATTCGTACGTAGCCAAACGTATAGAAAATATCTAGCTTAAAGGGACACAAAGAACGAAGTACCAAAATCAAGAAACAGTCCTATTTAAGGACATTTTTACATCATAGTATACTCATTAGTATGTCTTGTTTGCCAGTAATTGCCGATTTCTATGAATGCACCTTTTTCTCTGCACTTAAGTGTGGTGCAATCTCCTACGGTCTGTGACGTAATAATAAGAGATCAAGTTTTAAGTGATAACGCAACCTGGTTTTGACCCTTTTGTGCCTGACTACAGTGGAGTGGAGTGCTACGTCATTTTGATCTGCAAAGGGTTATTTGTGTTGCGAGCGAACGAGCGAGCATTACTCTGTGTCTCTCTTGAATTTGTACACGCATGAAGCGTGGTGTATTGAATCTTCTGTCGCCGAAAGTTATCGGTCTGCGACAGTAACTCCTGGGACCGTCTGAATTTGTGGTCCTGAGATTTCCCGGTTCCCAAATGATTGAAAGCGTGTCCTTTCGTCTCCTTCCATCTCATTTCTCTCGACGTCTGTTTCGTCGCCTATTCGAATTCGTTCTAGCTTGCGTACGATTACATACTGCACATTCGGCAAAAAGAATAACATCAACTGAGTGAGCGAGTTTGCCCATTTAGGATACGCGTTTTAATTGTGGGAATTTCGCCTCGTGTGATGTGACGTTTCGCGCCAAGAACCGGGGCGCGTTCTACGGACGCTAGATACAATGAGGTCAAGGTTTTGTTACAGAAGTAGGCTACTTTTAGTTTGCCAGTCTGCAACAGTGTTTTATGCTGACGTAAAATTTGTGCTTGATTTTTATAGGCACTGAAATAACGATTTCTGGGACCAGCTTCGGGACAGATGAGGGTATTGTGTTGGTCGGTTCATCATCTGCCTCTATTTCGTCTTGGACGGAAACTCAAATTGTGGTATCTGCTCCGTCACTGCCACCCGATGTTTATGACTATCACGTCATTGTAGACCCCATCGGAGCAGCCACTGTTTCGTACGTAGTTTAGCGACACATTATTTTACTTCAAAATATTTTTTGTGTCGGCTAATGATGTGAAAGTGAACTGTTAGTTTTACCGTTTGTCTTATGTGTTGCCTGTTCTTCCACAGTAGTGGAGGAAAGCTGTAATCAAGGGAAAATCCCCCTTGAAATGCGAAAACTTTAGCATAAACGCTAAAATACTAGACGCTTGCGATCAGGAATGCGGGATTGAGGTCGAATAAGGTTTTGGTTTTGTTAAAAAAAACTTATCTTACCTCAATAGCACTCGTTTGGTAATTTGTGAAAAATATCGTAAACGGGGATTTCCCATTGAATTCCCGCGTTTAAGCGTTGGCTGAATGCCTCGATTATATCTATTTGGGTCAAGAATATTATAAAATATTAGGAAATCTCGTTGTTTTGACTTCTGTGTCAAAAAAGCAGCAACTTCACAATTACACTCTCAACAACGCGGTTTTCAAAAATGTTAAATTGTTTCAGGGCTTTGGACACGACCATTGCTTATTCATTTTCTGTGACGGCAATGACCCCAACATCAGGGTCATATGCAGGTGGAACAACCATAACACTTGAAGGAACAGGCCTTACTGAAGATGTTGAGGTGAAATTTGGAGACGTCCCTTGCAAGATCAAGACAGTTTTACCATCTTTCACTTGCATTACCGAACGGTCATCTGCATCATTTCTGGTGACCAACACTGGCACACATCCAAGTAATTGTTGCTAAGTATCACACGTGAGCTGTTTAGCTGTGTAGCCTAGCATGCTCAATTCGTCCAACCCAGGTGGTTTATGTCACTACATAACATTTAATGATGTGCAACTTTTTCTGGCTAGGGGCATGATTGCTTCAGTGCAATTGTGTTGCTAGAAATACTTTTACCAAGCAAAATAAAATCAACTCAACATTTAAACCATACAAATCTGGTGTTAAGCAGAAATGTCTGCAGGGATTATGAAATAATTATCATGTATTCTGTAGTGCTAAAGAAGGTTTATGCATTATTTCTTGTTTTTTGTACATGTTGAGCATGGTAACCTAATAACACATTAGTTAACAGTAGTTATATTGTTTTTTGACAGCTTTTGGTATAGGATATGGATTCAGCCCTTCATTTTTGGAAATAGTTCAGGGAGATGAAGTTACTTTCAGGTGGTCAGTGCCAATACTGGTTCGGGGCATAAAAATTGGAGTCTTTACAACATCTGACCCAGTGGCAAAAAACTATGACAATGATGGGTTTAAGGTTACTGCCAGCACTGCAGGTTAACTTAAATAGTTTTGTTGTACAACAAGTATCATATCACTTGCAAACGTATTTGTAGTAAAAAAAGCAGGTAACATGAATTATGTTTTTAGGTTCATACAGATATCAGTTTACAAAAGTTGGAACATACTTCTATGGTAGTGGTTGTGTTGATAGCATTAACACCTGTGCATTGTTTCTGCGTGGAACTATTAAGGTGGTGGCCCCAACTTCATCAACCAATAAACTGACTGTTATGCATGGCGGACAGGAAGCAACATATGATGTGAGAACACAGCAGTACACAGTTTTATGTTTTTGGTTAATGCATCCACCTTGTTTTTGTCAACAAAGATAAAATAGTTTGATACATTCAAAAATCAATTTTTTTGTATAGTCTGAATTCCTGTTCACTTTTGATGCTGCAGCAACACCTATTGTGAACTCAATATCACCCCGAAATGGAACAGTACATACTGAGATTGTTATACAAGGTTTTAGTTGGAGAACAAAGTTGTTTGTTGGACAACACACTTCTATTTTTAACATGTTGTATGGTTAAATTTAAGGGGTGGACTTGACTGCAGACAGCACTGTAACAGTTGGTGGGAAGCTTTGTACTGTGGATAACGAAGCAAGCAGTACAACACAAGTTGTTTGTAAGATTGATCCATCTGGAGAACTGCCAGTTGGTAAGCCATGAACATTCAGTAAATCTAGGGTAATCTAAATTGATTGGATTGGCTAATTCATCTGCTTAGGTGTCAATGTGGTTTATCTGAAGACGTTTGTTTTAAGCCTAACGTCATCTAGATAGTGGTTGATTGAAAAAATAACTCTAATTATGGTCTAATATTGATTAAATTTTTTTTTAAAAAGCAAATTTATTAATATTGTACAACATTACACAATGAATACGCAAAAAGTATTGAGCATTTACTAGTGATGTACCGAAGCTTCGGTTTGCTGAATTTATTCGGCTGTACAGCGATTTAGACGAAGATTCGGTTTCAAATAATTTGTTACGATTCGGTCAAAACTAAACTTTTACACACACAGAAAATAACGTTCTAGCACACCAAGTTTTCGGGCCTTATTTTTATTTTTGTCTTTACCCAAAACGATGTTTGTATTTTACACAACTATCCTGTTGTAGCACGACTGTTTTGCATGGCCGCAAAACTCATATGATTCTGTCAAAAGCGTAACAGACGGGTTCATGTGATGTCAGATTCAGCCGAATTGATTCGGCAAAAACTGCCAAATATTTGGTTTCGGTCTGAACCTAATTTATGCGATTCGGTGCATCACTAGCATTAACCCTTGTAATTGCTTGTTACTTCATATGGGCGGTAATGGCAGTCAGCCAAGTGTATCCTGTGGAGCACAATGCAGCATGTATCTAACAGTAAGCAGTTGTGATAAACAAACATGAAACCAATTAGGATATGTAAAAAGAGCAACTTGAAGATCTGGATTAGATAATCAGCCAGAATTTCGGCAAGGTTCCAGATGAACCGAGGCTTTGTGTATATACATCTTTTTGGCAATTGATTTTCAGAACATGCATGTTTTACAGGTGTTTATAGCGAAGTAGTTGTAAACGTTCCTGGTGTTGGCAATGCAGTAAATGAAATCCGAAAATACACTGATCGCACATTCGTTCTCTGGCCTCAGATTACCAATGTATCACCCAGTACAGGTTCCTTGGCTGGTGGAACCAAACTTACAATCACGGTTGGTATTTGTTGATGAGTCTATTTCGTACTGTGCGGCTTTTCAAAGAAAATTAGTAACATTATGCTTGCCTTTTTTTGCTAATTAAACAATCACAAAAATTATTTTCCTCTGTGATCCTAAAAATTCTATTAATGTAGTGCTATGTACCTTCATAGCTATGATGTATTTGACCCCAAATTTTTTTAGGGGTTTTGTGCCAGAGGTTTTGCTTTGGTCCTTTAATTTGTATAAATTGCATTGTAGTGAGTTAGCATTTTATTTATTTCGTAGTTCTGAAAAAAATTGTTGTTTGTTGATTTAGGGATCTGGTTTCAACTTGGCATCTGGCTCTGTATCAGCAGTTATTGATACATCTAGTCAACTCCCTTGCACAATTGACAGCAATGAATCAACATACACACAAATTGTATGTGTTACTGAAGCTGTATGGGCAGATATCAGTGGTAATGTTCTTGTTACTCAAAGGTAAATGAAGTTTAAAATATAAGTAGGCACGATAATAAAATGGAAAGAAACCACAGAAAGTTATTACAACATTATTATTTGATTTAAATATGATTGTGCAACAGTGTTACTGATTGGGGACAGATGAATAAACAACTTTCATTTTCCAGTGGTTTTGTTGCTGAATGTTCTGGCACATGTGAATTTGCCTTTGAAGATGCATCAACACCTCATGTGACAGCTCGTCAGGATGACATTAGTTCTGACTTCTTGACAAACACCATGACATTTTCTGGCAGTGGTTAGATGTCATGTTTGTTTTTAAATGAAACAAATTAAAGCTCTTATTTCACATTCCATATTTTAACATTTTCATTTATGTTTAGGATTTGGATCTGATGCAAGCAAGGCACAGATTATGGTTGGGCCTGAAGTTTGTGAAGTGTCCACTTTATCCGACACAGAAATTGTTTGCAGTGTCAATGGTTATCCTGTAGGTTTGAACCAAATTAATCTAAAAATTATTGGGAAAGGCAAGTGTTTGCAAAATAATAAAAGTTCATAGTGTGGTTACAAGGTTATGCGTAAATCAACAGGTTTTGCCAAGTTTGATAATGAGGCTGACAAAGAAATTAGTAATCTTGCTCATATTGAAAGCTTGTCACCAATGACTGGAAGTGTCAATGGTGGAACACAACTCACAATTTCAGGTTTTATTTGCTTGATGTGTTTATGTCTATAGAATTATTGTGATAAACAAAACCTCCTACCTAAACTTTTTAACGTTGTTTAGGAAATGGCTTTGTGAATGGCTCAACTCAAGTGACAGTTGGTGCCCAATCATGCGAAATCCTATCAATAAGTTATTCCACCATCACTTGTCGCACACAAGCAAATGCTGCTGAATCTGCTGATGTGAAAGTTATGTCCAATGATGTAACTTACCTCACACAAACATTTGAATTTGCTGCAGCTTCTACACCCACTATTACATCTATTTTACCAACCAGTGGTGAGTATAATACAACACGCATATTTGCACATTTGCCATGGCCAATCCCAAACTCTGTTGGTTTTAAATTAATACTTTCACTGTTTAAACACAATAGTACATAGTTGACCAATTTACCTAAAAAGTAACAGGCTTCTGCATGAACATGAACATATGTAGGCTTTTATCTTGTTTTAACAAGTCTGCCCTGAGTCTAAAGATAAAACTGGTTGTTTTGGCTGTTCATTGTCCTTCATCCCATGCTTTTAAAATTACCACACACCAACTGAATAATAAATTTAAATATTCAATCACAAACTTGTGACTTTATAACAAGAAAGTGTTTTTTTAATAATTATTTATTTTTGAAACAAGTTAATCAAATTTTATTGGTAATGCTTTAATTACCATGTGTTTTAATAAGTAACTACAAAAAAGTAAAAAAAAACAAAAAGCTTAGCGAGGATAATTCCTCTTTATTTGGGGCCTGCAGCAAAAGTTATAAAATGAAACTTGACTTAGGCATCAACATGAAAACGTTCAGGCAGAAATTATTATAGTTACAAAATGGTTTAACTTTTTTTTGCTGTGTATGGTTTTAAAAAATACTAACATGCAATTGGCACAAGGTTACAACTGACTACTTTTCAGGTATTGAAGGTGACGAAATTACAATCACAGGCACAGTATTCAGCACTACAGCAAGCGATGTAACTGTTGATGTTGGGGGTTCTGACTGCACAGTGACATCATCAAGTGACACAGAGATCAGATGCTCATTGGGAGCTCATGAAGGGGGTGCAGTGGAAACTAAGGTTTATAATGTTGTGATGTTTTTATTTGGACATGCTGCCTTTTAAAAATGTTATGATAATTCTTCTTGAATATTTAAAACCAAAGGTAAATTGTTAAGGCTTAACCTATTGCATGGTTTTGTCCATATTACACATTACTTCTAAGGTTCTAGAAACATACAAAAAATAAAAACAATGTTTAGATATGTATACACATTGATACGTAGAAAAACAAAAATGTAAACTTTATTTTATTTTTAGGTACACATTCTTGAAAAAGGAGACAGTAACATAGCAACTGATTTCTCATACAAACTAGAGATTTCGTCATTTGTACCAGATACTGGTGAGTTTTCAAAACCCATGTAACAAGGGTAGCAAAATGTAAGTGCAAAAATTGTCCAGATGAGAAATGTATGCCAATCCTAGGTTTGTAAGACCAATGCTGTTGACTGGTTGGACACATGTTTCGTCTGTTTTCAGGTAGTTATGGTGGTGCACAGACTGTTACCGTCGAAGGACAAGGGTTCTCAGAGAATTCTGTTGTGAAAATTAGTGGAACTGTGTGCAAAGGCAAAACACAAACAACTACAAGTATCACCTGCACAACACCAGCTAACGAAAACATTACTGATGGTAAGAATGTATTCGTTATTTCTCAATTTTAGGCACTTAGTACGTACAAAATGTTGTAAAAGATTTTCTGCAGCATTTTTACTTTGATATATTTTCAGGAACCACATCATGTGATGTTTTAGTATCTAATGGGGACAACAATGTAACAGCGNGCCCAATTCAAATAGAGCTAGACATTGGCATTTACTTTTTTATTTCCTGTCAGAAAATGGTAGTTTTGTTGTTAATTCCTGCCATAAACTATTGTACTCGTACTCAACACCTGAATCAATTAAACATGTCTTTTTCATCTATTTAATTTTAAACATACACCTTAACATTCAGCTTAGTTAATCCATGTATACTTTTTTCTCATAGATGGTTACACNGCCCAATTCAAATAGAGCTAAAGATTGGTATTTACTTTTTTTAATTTCTGTCAGAAAATGGTATTTTTGTTGTTAATTCCTGCCATAAACCATTGTACTCGCCTGACACCTGAATCAATTAAACATGACTTTATACATCTAGTTAATTTTAAACATACACGTTTAACATTCAGCTTAGTGAATGCATGTATACTTTTTTCTCATAGATGGTTACACACTTACGCTTAATGCAAGTCTTACCTATCAGCATTTGGGAGTCACAGAGAATTTTGGTAGCAAGGCTGTGGATTTACGAGGTAAAAATGTTTCCAAAAACATTTTAACTACCTGTACAAAACTGGCGTTCAGTTAGGACAACATATGAAATATGGCACAGGATTTTTATTCTTATAATACACTGACTAACTTGCAATGTGCTATGTATATATTCTTATATTCTAGCCGAGGTTGGTCTGCTTACAAGAAACATTCTTTTCCGTGGTTCTAATGATCATGTGTGGCATGACAAGATAGAAAAATGTGAGGCAGGATTTAACACTGGACAATTTGCCACTCAAACCTGCTTCCAGGTATGTCGCTGCATGTCAAGTGCTGAAGATACAAATATTTGCATGTTGTGTTAATGCAAGTTGCATTCACAGGCGAAACAGCAGCAATAAATTGCCGTTTGATTTATTTTTTAGCTGTTGCTAGGCCATGTGTTTATCGTGACTACGGTTTCAAAAATACAATACACGTAAATACAAGAAAAATACATTGACTGTAAAATACATGTATGTTTCGTATTAAATAAAAACCTATATAATTATGGCTTCATTCTCCACCAACAGTGCCACAGCGCAATGGCAAGTTTTTTTGTGCTTTTAGACCAGTGATTCCCAAACTCACGTCCCAAAACTCAAATGTGGGGCACGAGGATGTTTCTTAGAGTCATGGAAGGGAGTGTAACAAGTTAACAACGTATACAAGGATTTTTAAGTTACAGATCAATCCATTCCAAATGGGAATTTCAGAGCCCTGTTTATTCTTTTTTATCAGCATATAGTGCTTATCTACAAAACCTTACTTGCAATGGCCTAATAGTTTTCAAAAGATAGTGAATTTGTGCTGTCACAGGCGATTTAGATCACAATTAGATTATTGTTGGAAGGCGATGATGAGTAATGATTGACTTATGTGAAATAAAGGTGGAATGTACCAAAATATTGACTACTTTTAGTGGTATGTTACACCAAAAATACATATACTTTACACTTGTAATTTACGCGCAACAAAAAATACAGTATTTTTGAAACCCTAATCGTGACAAATAATGGCAACATGAGGGTGCAACAGTAACAGGAGTATTGTGACGAGATTAAATTTTTTGCAGCATCAGCAATAATTCAGATGCATCAATGATAAATGTTTTACAACCTGTACCTGTAATTATAATGACCATCACTTTGAAAAAAAAAATAATATAATACTTGTATTCAATATTCCTGATTCCAGTCAACTGTACTAGAATAGCCAGCTATTCTACTTTGAACATCCCTAATTAAAAAAAGTACAAGGGGCAGGAGTATTGATAAAAATTAGAAATTTAGTTCGTCAATTGAATAACCAGTTAAAGGCAAATCACCATCAAGTGATTGATGCTTGCTTACAATTATGTTTGTCATTGTGTAATAAATAGTTATAAATTTGATCTCAATATTTAGATTTGAAACAACAAAAAAATGTCAAGCTATATTTCCATGAACATCTGTTGTTATTGGTAGGCTGTTTTGGGAAGATCTGATAATTCTAAATTGGCTGAATACAAGCTGTAAGGCATGAAAATGACATTATTCTGCTCATTCGTCTCAATAGTGTCTAAAAATGCCTTTTTATGAGAAGGTCTTTGAATATGTGTTGTCGTTCAAATTATTATTTTTGTAAAGGGGCGATTTGGTGAGGAAGTTGGATCAGACCAGTTTGGAGCATCAATTATGATCCACGCACAACATGCTGACTCCGGAGAAGCCGTGGCAAAAATCGAATACGTTGAAGTGAATTATGCTGGACAAGCTTTCAGACTGGGAAGGTAAACATATTAATTATTATTTATGTTGATATATTAAATGTGTTATTCATTGCTTCAATGACTTGGTGTAGGTATCCTATTCATTGGCATTTAATGGGAAATGTGAGCGGAATGTATGTGCGAGGTTGTGCTATCCATCAGTCGTTTAATCGAGCTGTTACCATTCATGGTTTGTAACTATTTATTTTTTCTTAAATCTGTGTAAGCACTAATTTAGAAGTAATGACAGTGTAGTATTAGATCAAATTAAGAGTATTATATTTTGTTAAAGTTAAAATCTTAACATTTTCGATTATTTTGTTTCTTACCATTGTAAAAAAATGCTAGGAACACACAATCTCCTTGTTGAACGAAATGTAATTTACAACATCATGGGCGGAGCATTCTTCATTGAAGATGGAATAGAAACGAAAAACATCATCCAGTACAATTTGGCTGTTTTTGTCATACAGAGCACATCGCTGTTGAATGATGATGTGACACCTGGTATGTAATGGTTAAATACTCTTTAGGAAAGGAAAGCAACTCTTTTAGTTTCAACAAATCATGAACTACTTGTTGAAGTTGAATAAAACTTTAGGATATAGTAGTTTGAGTTGTGGAGATGTGTCAATTGCCTAGTGACCTTAAGGTTTTAGTTGTTGCCATGCAGTCCCCTCAGTGGTCAAGGTTGTAAACAATGTCTGAATTAGATGAAATATTAAAACATTTTAGTTTGGCCTATTACCGTAGCCAATATCTTGCTAGAAACCTATATCAGTCAAATTATTAAACAGTGTCTGAACTGGACTAAATTTAGACAGCTTGTTGAATGTAATATTTTGGTGTAATGATTGCTGTGTTTGATCTTGACCAGAGCATTTTTCCTGCTAAAGTCTGTTGATAGGCCAATGTTATAATTACCAACTCTTTCATTAAATCAAATAAATTGCATGAAGTTTATTAAAATGTCTGGTACATGTATCTAAAATACATAATTAACAACCTTGCATATGTGGGCACCTAGGCATTTTAGCCTAAAGAAACAAATCCTAGTATAAAAAGTAAAATCAGGTTTATAGCACTAAATGTGTCAAATATATATAACATGGTGAACCAGTCGACTAATCTGTGTGTGAGAAAAATGTCTCTGTGTGTGTGTCTTTGTTTATGTTGTTAAAAGATTTTCCTCTTTTTTTGTAGCTGCATACTGGGTGACAAACCCCGACAACATTATCAGACACAACCATGCAGCCGGTGGCACCCACTTTGGATTCTGGTACAGAATGCACGAACACCCAGACGGTCCATCCTTTACTCCCAGTGTGTGCCAACAAAACGTTGAACTAGGACAGTTTGAAAACAACACAGTCCACTCACAAGGATGGTATGGTCTGTGGATATTTCAGACCTACAAACCAGTTGTTGGTGGAGGGTAAGTTGGCCCATTCCCAAATTGGCCAAGCTATATTATATTACTGTTGTGACATGGGTTGGCAAAAACCACAATTGGTATCTCGTTTTTGATCAACTTATTGTGGTATGACACACCTGAGATAACATTGGGTTATGTAGTGTGTTATCAGTTCAATTACAGGTAAATAAAATAATGTGTTGACTAAAC
The DNA here is from genome assembly GCA_008931825.1 of Phallusia fumigata. NCBI lineage: Eukaryota > Metazoa > Chordata > Ascidiacea > Phlebobranchia > Ascidiidae > Phallusia > Phallusia fumigata. The sequence goes on from QXVZ01025608.1 coordinate 13,112, forward strand.
CTAGGAATAAACCGCTTTAATCCATGATCTTTGTAGGTTCCGGCTGGTTTGTCTCACTTTTGGTGTTAATCAAGTTAAACAATTTATTGATTATAAAGTATAAATAAATTGATCAATTATCATTATGGGTCCCCTTCCTGAAGGGGACACATATTGTTTTCACTCTGTTTGTTTGTTATTTTTTTTCTTTTTTTTTTCTTTTTTTTTTCTTTTTTCTCCCCTGAAGCTTGTCCATGCACTTTTGGCATGAAATGGGGGGGGGGGGGGGATGAAACTTTCACAGCTGGTAGATATAGTTAGGGCGGTGTGTCGTCCTATTCGATTGACTCCATAGCCCCAATGGTTACCCGGGGGGGGGGGGGGGGGGGGAAATATTTCCCTGCACTATGTCTATGCACTAAGGCATGAAATGTTTGGCGGATTTGGATGAAACTTTCACAGCTGGGGGGGGGGGGGGGGGGGTTGTGTCATCAGTTTTGTTTGACCTCGTAGCCCCAATGGTTACCCCGNTTTAAAAGCACTTCTACCAGTAGTTCTCATTCTGAAGCTAACAAAACCAGCATTGATGTTGTTGTTTACAACATCACAGTGAATTTTCTTCCAGTTGTTCTGGCACATAATAGGCCCAAAACAGTGTGATAAATGATGCCTAAGGCCAGCATCGTCCAACTGCAAGCCTGTGAATTGTAACTTTGTATTTTTCAATGCAATATCCATGATTTGTTTTTATTCTTAGGTTTGTAAATACTCAATAGCCCCTTGTTGTGCACAATATGATATTGATATTGTGTAGGCCTGATAAGGTCACATTAATACTTTCATTTTGTTATTTTGCACAAACAATGTAAACATTGTACAAACAATCTTTTAACGTTTGTTGTTTAGGTTTAAAATGTATTTTTTAAATAAAAGTGAAGATTACCTGTGTAATCGAAAAATACTTTTCTGTAGATAATGCCATTGGGTACANTTTAAAACACTTATACCAGTAGTTGTCATTCTGATTCTAACAAAACCAGCATTGATGTTGTTGTTTACAACATCACAGTGAATTTTCTACCAGTTGTTCTGGCACCTTATAGGCCCAAAACAGTGTGATAAATGATGCCTAAGGCCAGCATCGCCCAATTGCAAGCCTGTGAATTGTAACTCTGTATTTTTCAATGTGAAATCCATGATATGTTTTTTATTCTTAAGTTTGTAAATACTCAATAGCCCCTTGTTGTGCACAATATGATATTGATAATGTGTACGCCTGATAAGGTCACATTAATACTTTCATTTTGTTATGTTGCACAAACAATGTAAACATTGTACAAACAATCTTTCAAAGTTTGTTGTTTAGGTTTAAAATGTATTTTTGTAAATGATACTTTTCTGTAGATAATGCCATTGGGTACAGGCTTTACCGCTAGCAATGTAAAGTTCTACAACTTTGACCGATCAGGTTCTGCCCTTGGGATTGCTTCGGTTCCATCATGCCCAGGACAATGTGGTGGATTATACTACTGGGTTGAAGGTATTAAATTTAATTTGCACTAGCCAGTATTGGGGTGGCTTAAGTCCTTTTTCAAAAGATTTGATTTAAGTCTTGACTTCGAAAAGTCAAGCCTTGACTTAAAACTCAAAGAAAATTTATAATTAAATAGATATCATATGCTTATGGAAACCATTATTATGCTGATAGGGTAACAACAATTAAGAAAGTTTGTACATATTTTTTTAATTTCACAACAATTTTTTTAACTTGGTTTGGTTTAACTTCTGTGCAATAGTAGTGCTTTTATTCTCAATCAATGGAAACTCCTTCATGTTTTTGCTGCTTTGGCATGTGATGGGCAAAACTTTCTTGTGTCAAAATGCACATCTCATATTTATGTCTTGACCTTAAAAATAAGCATGCAACCAAAAATTTATTATCCAAGGCTTGAGCAAGACTCGAAACACTAAAGACTAGAGTTGATTAATCCCCAAAGCCACAACTTGACTTGAGACACACTAAGAATTGTTACTCAACACTGGCACTAACAAAGAATTTTTTTCAAAGGGTTAAGAAAATGAAGAAAATGTACTACTGCTACTTTTTGCGCATAGCTTATGATGGCTTTCATTTTGGATTTTGCAAAAAAACTTCTACAGTTTAACCTCTTTTCTTTCAGGTTTGGAATTTCACAGTGTAACTCGCAAAGTTCGCTGGAGATGGGCACATGAAGGGATTATTGAAGACAGAGATGGCAGTTTGACTGGACGACCAGATTCCACCAAAGTTGTTCCCCACACAGAGTTGATTGATCCATCAACCTGCACAGTGTGTCTTGTTTAAATTTAAATTGTTTTTATCCCTAAACGGACCACATATTGTGTCATACTGTTTCTTTTTTCTCCCCTGGGATCCATGCACTTTTGTGCCATGAAACGTTTAACCAATTAAAATGAAAAAGGTTTACAGCAGATAGATATGGTCTTGGAGGTGTGTCTTCAATGTTGTTTGACTTCATTAGCTCTAGTGATTACCCACCTAGGCCTACAAGAGTAAAACTTTATTTCTCAGGTGGAGACCGGTTTGGAATTCTCAAGTGGCTTTCCATCTGCAATCTGTCAGCCTGAAATTCGGTTTCATAGATTTGCTCTCAACAACATATTGCCCTCTTCCCTAGAAGGAAAAGATATTATTCTTCACAATCACCATGGCAACACAACTCTTAATTTTGTCAAGTTGCGGCTAACTCATCAGAATGGTTAGATTACAATTTTTTCAGAATAATTAAAGACTGTTTCTACTTGCAAATTAATATTTGTTTTAACTATTATTTAATCTATCACGTTAAAGCATTTATTTGTGTCTATACCAATTTCAAAAAATGATTTATTTAGGTAACAAAAAAATTTTTGGCACAATTAGTAGGCTTACCATACGTCCCGCTTTAGCCGGGACTGTCCCAGTTTAGACGCCTTGTCCTGGCGTCTCGCTCGGTCAGCAAAAATGTCCCGGTTTTTGTTTAGCTGTTAACCATAATCTGGTGTGGTTAATTGACCCACATCCCTATTAATAACGTTCATTATAAAGTTAACGAATGACCGAAAATACACTACCTGTACATAAAGAAAATTAATTGCAGATTTCAGTGCCAATCATTTTGTCGAGCTAATTTTTTATTAAATTAATCATGGTGGTTGTACGTTTGGGTTGGATGTCGGAAAAAACGCTTTATTTGCCAGCTTGTTTGAAAAGCGTCCCGGTTTTGAGTTGTAAAAATATGGTAAGCTTAACAATTAGGGCATTGTCAAGTTGAATAATTAGCAACGAAAACACTAGTTGTTTTTTTTTTAAATGTATTTGTCCCATTGATTAGACCGTTTACAACTAGTAGGCTATGTTGCAGCCTAGTTGTTCTACACAAATCATGTTGCTTTAGGAAAAGGCCACTTTGGTTTCTGATCGTGGTATGGTGGCCATTCAGCAGATTTTGTGGTAGTTGGTAACTTTTCTTTGGTTCATGCCTTTGGTGGTTTCCAACTGAATAATATGACAGATTGCACTATTGTGTGTGCATCAGTTAAATCCGCATCAGTTAAACTAAGTTTTAATTTATATTTGAATTCATTGTTATAAATTTTATTGTTGAATGTTTTTCTCGTATAGCTTTAGTTAAATATGTTGGTCTTTTATGAGTTGCAGCAATGTGATGCCTTAATGTTTTGATCAAAAGTAGTTTCTGTTTGAACCACCACACAACCACATGTTGTATGCTGTTAATCCAGTATTTTCAAAAGTCAAAATGACTCTTTAAAGTGTTAAACCTAGAACAATATTGTTATCACTGTAAAGCAATTGTTGGCAAACTTTTGCAACTGGAAGCCTACACGACATGAAACAAATGCGTACATGCCAATATGGATTTGTTGCAAAAAAAAAAATATTGAAATGTGTCTTTACATTAACTAACCTTTTGTGTGTAGAAAGCTATATTGCACTTTATTGAGATTCACCATCTAAATTTATGTGGAGTATTCAATTCCACTATCCTTTATAATGTTAAATATTAATGTCTGTTCCACCACCATACATTGTAACATTACAAATATTTTTTGTGTCAAATAATCAACACACATATGGTGCCAGTCTACTGTATGTATTTGCCCTGCCACCTTGTTAGGATCCAGCTTCAATATACCACATGGCCTAGTACAATGTGCTGGGCGGCCAACAATTTGGTCGCTGACTTCTGCTGTAGATCATAGTTGTGTTTATTATAACCTTAATTTTCTATGATGCACATGTTTTTGACCCCTGCTTGATTGTTTCAGGTTACATGGCACTACTGCAAGGCAAAAAAGATTATTTTTTTGAATTTAAAAATGGGGGACAGTTTACTAACATAACATACAACTCAAGATTTGACGATTTTATCTCAACTGATTTTCTTGTCATGACTCACCAGTTCAGACAAAGACCAGATAGGTAAAAGTTGTCATAGCTTTTTTTTATTGTTTTTTTCTCCTGCAGATTTGTCCATGCTTTTTTGGAATGAAACTCCCACTGCTTCTGCTGCTGTTTCGAAAATATATACATATATTTCATAAAAGCACATAATCAACTATTTTGCATGTGTGGGGTTCCATGCTTTTTTGACTGCTGAAACAATCATACCAACCCTTCCGGTTAATTAAATCCACCCTTCTAGTTATGTTCTAGGTAAATACATGGGAATGTGAGAGAGATGTCCTAAATCATATTTATTTTTGTGCAGAATTAGTATCAACAACCAAGCACGGTACAGCATTGAAAATTCTCCAAATGTGACAATCGAAACAGCCGCAGATCTGAACAACCTAGACTGGAATTATAACCAAGACACCAAACTTTTTAAATATGTGGTTACTGGGAAAAGCAACTCAAGAAAGCGAAGGGCTGAAGTGAATGTCCCCAGTTTTCGGCAAACAACAGTCCAACCAAACATTTTTAGGTGAATTTTTAAGACTTGTGTATTATTTCAGGTCTTGTTGAACAAAGCCACAGCATATCATACCTCTGTTCAATATAATAAATGTTTTCTTTTGTCGCAACTTTCTTAAACAATTTTAAAATTGTTACATGGCCACCAGATTGTAAATAATCATAGCTGTCATTGCACATTGATACACTGTAACAATTTATCACAAAAAACAACGTTTAAAAATTTGATAATTTAAAGTTAATTGGTAAATAAATTTTTTTTAAAGTATTTTTTTCAGTTTTGTGATTCTGTAAACCCAAAACAGAGAACTTTTTCATGACTGCTTTAGTATTGGTTTATTGTGGGTATTTAACTGTGAAGTGTTCCAGGTGTTTCTATGAAAATTGCACTGCACCCCCGGATTTAGAAGAAATTCCACCTCAGCGTGACCGCCCAGAAGTTGTCCACCTTTGGTCTGATGAAGAAAATCCATGCATTGACCGAACAGTGGGTGATAAAACTGCATTGATCATGGTTACACTTTTGTTTGGTAATAACTTTTATGTTAGGATCCTAACAACACAATAGTTCTGTCCAAAACTGATGACGTAGAGGTTTGTTGGGTTGTGGTCGATGTTGCTGAGATTGTTGTTGATTCTCTTCTCATCAATGGTGTAGTAGAGTTTCAAGCATCAACATCAGTGTCTGCAGTAACCATACTTGTCTATGTAAGTACTTGTTTTATTCTGCTGTAGTGACCATAAAAGTAAAAAACAAAACTTTGATTGAGGTAAAACACATAAATTTATTATTTGAAAAATAATAGTGTATTAATACATGAAAGAAATAATCTCAAACATAAATTTTCAGGGACGAATAATTGCCGGTTACAGTGACAGCGAATATTTTAGCAATGACCTAACAATCACCCTACGTGGAGATCATGACACACCTGAAGTAGCATTTCCATGTATGTACTACTTTTCTAAGGAAATTCAGTTAAGCATTGTGTAATAACTTTCAAATTCTATAAACTATTATTCCTTTTTTAAGGGGACACAAATTGTTTTCACTTTTTTTTCCACAAACATCCATCTTTTGTTATGAAATATTTGGATGATTTGGATAAAACTTTTCCAGATGCTGAATATGAAACTGTTTTGGCCATTTTTATTAATTGACCTTTTATCCCAAGCAGTTAGCCTGCTAGCACCAGAATGTTTATGTGTTTTAGCTGGTAAAAACAATTAGTTTGTAAAATGATTTTTTTTAAATAGGTCATTATGTATGTGGAATGGCTATATGGTGAAAGCCATCCTTCTGGTTTGGGTATTTTGCAATTCATAGATTAAATTTTTGTTATCAACACACAAACCAGTTTAATTACTTCATCTTACTTTTTGCTGAGCTGAGTCTCTACACTTGCCACAATGAACATGAATGAATTCCGACTGGTTTTGCTTTCAAGTTTTTTGTTGTTAGGGGTAACCCTTGGATCTAAGGCATTGGGCTGCTTTGGTGGTTGTGATTTACATGGCAAAGTGAAAGCCATCCACTGGACACAGCTAAAAAGCACTGCCCAAGTCGGTGACCAGTCCATTGTTCTTAACAATGCCACAGATTGGAGCATTGGGGATGAAATAGTAATAACAACCACTGGTTACAAGTAAGTTTGGCAATCATTCATCATTATATTTGGCGAATAAAAGATGTAAAACTTGAAAACTATACTTTTTAGCTAATCTAAACCTCTAAAAACACCCCCAATATGGTTGTTTTTCAGTGCAAATGAAACAGAGAAGAATGTGATCATATCGATCTCCGACGATGGACTGACCATCGGACTTCAGACAGCTTTGGAATATCGCCATCTTGGTGAATCGTATTCCATCAATGGACATGACTATGACATGAGAGCTGAAGTTGGACTGCTTACCCATAACATCAAGATAATTGGTAGGCTAAGAAAAAATTTTTTGCATGTTGGGTTGCCATTGGAGACCTACCTAACAAATATGGGACACAATGGTAAAAGACATAGCAGTCACACCTTTAAGACGGGTGGACGATTAACTAGGGTGAAGTTAGAAGCCTCGCTGTATAAATGTGTTGCGAGAATGGCAACCCAACTCGGTTGGGCAACATAGGTGAATACCAGTCGGTTGAAAAATCTCCATTACCTTGTAGTGTTTGTGGAATGGCATGGTGAAACCCTTACAGTTACAACACTACAGAAGAGTGTTCAGGCAAAAAAATAATGTATTTTAAAAAATTTTAACAAGCAAAACTATTCGGAGATTTGTTATAAATATTACAGGAGAGAGTTATGATGACATTGATGAACAAGCATTTGGAGCTCGTGTTCTTGTTGGTCGATATCCAGTACAAGGTTCCACAGTAGCTGGTGGGTAACAGTTTTACTTGAATATTGTACCACTGACAAGTTTAAATGCATCAAATGTAGCATAATGCAAACAATTTTTATTTATTGTACATAAATGTCAGATTTGTACATGCAGGCTGGGCTCGGTTAAGCAACGTGGAATTCCATCGCACTGGACAGGAAGGTTGGATCGATCCATGGGACCCTCGATTTTCACTTGCTTGGCTTAACACTGGGACTGTTACAACTTCCAACCCATCCTACATCACTGGATGTAGTTTCCATGATGGATATTCAACAGCTATTGGAATATTTGGTGCCAATGGAATTCACATCTCACATAATGTTGTTCAAAGGACCATCTACAATGGTATAAAGCTAAAATGGCCAAATACAAGCTTTTTGTTTCACCCAAGTAGTAAATTTATTACAGTTAATTTGTATGAATAATATGTTGCCTAAGCAGGCAACTAACTTCACACCGTTATTCTTTGACTTTGGTTTTTTCTGAGCCGGCTTGGTAATTAATTGTTGACAAGCAAAACCGTATAAGATGCAAAAGCAAAACCATAAATCATAACTCAAGTATGCTACACATGTGTTTGGTGTTGTCATTATCTACCCAAAGCTTTGACTTAGACCATCTGAAACACCAGTAGCAAAATGTAAACGTTTTCTTTATTAAATTACACCTGTGTTTTATAGGGCCAAAGGTAACAGTACTTACATTGCCAAGCTGGCCTGAAACAACTCATACAACTATGATTACAGCTTTACTAAAACTGAATAAATTTGTATGTACATTTATCTTACTTATCTACAGGAATCACTGTTACTGGCAGCAGCCACCGACTGGAACACAACTTGGTGTCAATGGCACTTTTCAGAGGTTCCTACAATGGGCGTGATGACAACCTGAATGTATGATAATAAAGTTTCCAAGAGAAGTTTTTTGGGCTAGGGTTTTTGTTTCCACCAATAAAACAAATTATCAACCCCCCCCCCTCCCATACAGTAGGAAATATAAACCAAATAATAGTTGATGCTCATTAATGCATTTTTTCAATTTCAAAGTCATTTTATGAAATTGCAAAACAATATTAAGAGAGTTTAAGTATTGGATAAATATGTTCTGCTTTGTGGTGTAACTGTTGTGCACATTAATTACTCGACTTATATTTTTTGCGTTTTTGGTGAAAACTAGCTTATCTGTCTGTGACTAGGATTGGCACGCAAACTTTGAAATTTCCGAAGCAAGAAATGTGGTTCTGATTAATAATGCTGCATCTGGTGGTGAAAGAATTTGTTATCACATCGATGGTGAAGCTTGTGATGCTGCTGATGATGAGAATGCCTGGTCAGGTAACACTAAACTTTAATTATTTTTATGTCACTATTATTGATTTGTTGCTATTTGTAACAGGTAACATTGCACATGGATGTTTACATGGAATTCAAATCTTGTCGGGTGATGGAGTTGGTTCATGCTCAATGATCCGGAACTTTGTTGTCTACAAAGCTTGGGATTATGGAATCCTCCATCAAACCGCTACTAGTGTTGTGGTTCGAAACACTGTTATTGTTGACTCAACGGTCAGTCACAGCATTTAAACATTTTATAATCTTTGGTTTGATAACCACCACCACAACCATGTCCCTTTTCAAGGTATCCTATTTTCCGATAATCTTTGGACCACCTGGAACATCACACGCATATGAGAACAAACATGCAACGATGGAGAATGTATTGTGTGTAGGACGAAGTGCATCATTCGATCCCACACTTGACATAATGAATGAGAAGAAAGATGTAAATTTGATTAACAGAAAAAAGAGGTGATTTCACGTTTTTTTTATTTAAAAAGATTCAAAAATTGGTTTGTTATTGTGTAGAGATTTGCTTCAAAAAATGTTTGTTCCTCTTCAAACCTTGTTTTTTGTTCCCATAGTGATGATCACCCAAATCTGTTTAATATGATAGGGTTTTTTCTTATTTTGTTTTTTGCACCATGCAGTTTGAATTCCACTTTAGCCAAGCAGTGGATGAAACATTTAATAATTTTATACACCTTAAACAGATTAAAGATTGATTGATTGTGATAAATGATAGAGATTGACCCAGTAAGGGTAGAACTGAAAATATTTAAGGCATAACAACACCGTTTTAATGTGATGCACCAAACCAAACTGCCAGATATTTCTTATTCATAAACACTGGTTTAGTTGAGGGGTGAAAGCTTATTTGATTGATTTTCTCATTAACATGGCAGTGGCAACATACAAACTTAATTTGCTAAAAGTTTAAAAGCAACACACATATCAGTTTGGAAACAAACAAATTTAGGAACAAAAAATATGGTGGATGAATGTATCCAGTTTAGTTCAGACAAAAAAGAAACAGTTCAGGTCTATACCAGGTAAAAAATTTTGTTTCAATGAACCACAGTGCCAAATATTGCCAAGTAGGGGCGGAACACTAAACAATCTGCATATTCCACAACATTTTAAAATCATTTCAGGGTCTGGGCTTGACCCCACCAAAGCATCTGTTACAAATTTTATCTTTTTTCTTGAAGGGGTCCTTTCAAGTTTGTTGAATCGGCCATAGTGATGTTATTTTGTTTAATTTAGTGAATGGTGTTATCACCAACCCTTTTATTAAATGAAACAAATTGTATGAAATTTGTACAAATCATCTGCAACTGTTCTATATTCATATTATTAACATTTGATAAAACTTCATATTTATGTAGAACTAATTTGCAATATAGTAGAAAAAATAATAGCTGTGTGGGGCAAAAGAGAACTTTTGCTTGCAGAGACATCAATAAAATTTGAAAGGTGATAACCTAGCCTCGGGCAAAACAAAATAAGAAAAGTGTAAAATTAGTTTTGTAATGGTGCATGGTATTTTTAAAAAGGCAATGTAGGTAAACTAATAAATGCATGTCAAACTCTGTTTTTTGAAAAATTATTATGTGTGTCAATAAAAACTAAATCTGCCTGTTACTTCTTTGCAGAATAGCTCCACGGACACCAGGTGGTGGAAAGATGTGTGTAATGTTGCCGTTGTTTGCAAGTAGTGCAAATGGAGCACCAGCTAAAAAATTTAATGACAATAAAAACTATCCAGCTCTTCATGGCCTTCTTAACATCACAGGTTATTTCTCCTACCATTACTACTCACTGGTGTTGAAAAACAGTGGTACTAATTATTTTTGTGAAAAAATCTTTGTTAAGGTCTCACTGCATATACCTACAAGCAACATGGAGGGCAACGAGACCTTGTTTTCTTTACAAACCCAGCAAATGAGGATGCTTTCCACCCAACCTACCTTAAAGAAACTACATTGATTGATGTTGAAGAGACAAGCAAAGTTCATATTGCCCGGCCAAGTCTTGGGTAAGCTGTTACTATATTCTGCAAAATAAAGTTTTTTTTTTCCATTTCAAAATCTAAACACTTAGTTTTACAGATTTTGTTGTAGGGTGGTTTGCTGATTTTTTTGTATTTGCAACAATCTGGTATAGGTCAAACCACTTTTACCAACAACTAATGTTTGGCATGTTCGGTAAAGTTTAAGCGACTTATGCAAACAATGTAAACCATAGCTTTTTGGCAAATATATGCCAACTACAATATAGTTCCCCTTCCAAAGGGACACATATTGTGACTTTTTTCTACTTTTTTGCCATGTAACAATGAACTAGAAAGTTACAACGAACCACCCACACAACCCAAATGTATGCTATTTGTTTTTCACAGCAAAGTAAACCCATCCGATTGTGTGGACATGGAATGTGATGCTAAAAAGAAAGTTTTGATCAAAGATTTGGATGGAAGCTTCCTGGGTGGTGTGGGTGCAGTTATACCCCAGGTACTGTATTTTATTATCAATGAATTCAGTCAGTATTTGTTAAAACAAATTTACTTTAGGCTGAGTTTGGTTGGGATACACAACCACAACGTGGACTTGGCGACTACAGAATTCCAAAAACCATGTTGACAGGAACTGATGGAACAAGAATTCCTGTTTCTGACATTGCTGACCATCGGGGTAAAATCAACATGTATCAAACTGTTGGTTGTGGTTTTATCTAAAGACTGTCTTTTGTATATTGTTTATTTTGTCAGCATTCACATTGTGTTGTGTCTGTTTGTTTAAGGTATCATTCGCAGTGATGATTGCAACTACAACTCAGCATGGCAAGCTTATGACTGTCATGGACCTAATGCCAGGGACTATGCCATGCTAGTTGTTGAAAGTTTGGACGGTGACACTGAAACCCGAAGATTGTCTCCAATTGCCTTACTTGCTGACCGATATATTGACCTTAACAATGGTTGGTCATAGTTGTTTTATTTTCTATATGTTAGCATAATATGAAAATGCCTCTTTCAGTTAAGGTTTTGTATTTCACTTGCTTACTTTTCACAGGACCCCAAGATCACGGTTGGTGTTTTGGATACACTTGTCAAAAACGACTTTCAACTTTTTACATGATTGTGGCAAACGGTGTGCATCATGACATCTTTATGACTGGATACCCACCGAAATCAATAAGATTTCATTTGCTTAATGTTGACAACACCAAGTCAATTCGAATAGCATTGTTGTAAGTATTACTTCAAACAGACTCAATTTTGCACAAATTTATCATTGTGAGGTAAAAAATATTGTTGATTTTAGTGTTCCTCGTCCAGAACGAAGAGATGTTTACCGCGACTTATCGAAGCTTCCTATACATGCGCAAAATGCTTATTACGACACACAAAAGGACTTTTGGGCAAAACGGGCTCCTTCTGCAAGTGATCCAGATGAATACAAACCACCAATTGACTCACGTTGGTTGCATTTCAAACAATTTTATCACTTTATTGTCTGAATACCTGATTTTTTGCTCCTATAATACAATAACGATTTTTTATTTTGTTTAGCTGTCAATGGAGCCAACTTTTTAAACCCTGACACCAGACTGCTTTATCTGACATTGAGAGGTTCAGAGCCCATTAAGATTGTGACAGTTCCTCTAATTGAAATCACATTTGGAGTTCAAGCTATAACATATAATGAATTTTTCGGCGAAAATATTATTTCCAATCTAGCTACGTAAGAAATTTGATTTTTCACATTGCAAATTTTCCCAATTGGAGTGTTTTTATTCTTTATTGTTGCAGCGATTCAGTTACTTTAGGTAAACAACTATTAAAGGAGAAAAATTGATTGTAAACTATATGTATGTACATGTAGGCATATACTTCCAGGGTGCCAGGGGTGACTTTACATATTTAGGCATATATTGTGCCCTTATAAACAGCCAATGCTGCCACAGGTTTTGATTTATGATCATAGTATGCAGGTTGAATGCTATATGCACAAAACCAGGAGGAATTAGGAATCTGTAGCAAAAGTTTTGTGGTCAAGTTGGCAAAGTTACATGCACACAACTAGTAATAAGCTTTGGCATGTTACAATTTTGTAACATCAAACTCACAATTGGTATCAGTAAATAAAAAGCCAGTATTGCATTACAATACCATTACAACTTGTACTACTTAATCCAAAGCTTTGTTTGTCATGACAAGTCGCAACAAGCAGCAACATTTTTTTTGACAAACTTCTAATAAACTACAATAAAGCAATGTTGACATGTGATTTTGGATGGCACAGTCTTGTACAGCTGGTATCACTGAACCTGACTTTTAACAAAAAAACACATTCTGGGGACACATTCTTGCACAGTTCTCACTCTTTGATATTTTTTTGAAAAAAACTGTTTTTACAGGTTTCTGAAGGTCCCACCATACAAAATTCGGATTGTTAATGTTGTTCGTGAGACCTCTAGAAAACGTCGATCAAATGAGTAAGAATAAGTCATTTTTACTACAGCAAGAATTATTTACTTATTTCCCAGAGGTACAATTTTTTTTGTTAGTCGTTCAACACGGGCCCTGGAAACCTATGATGTCACTCTAGAGTTTGGTGATGAAATTCGAAATGACACAAACATCAACACAACAGTCGAGTTGGATGCCGGGCAGTTAAACAACTTTGTTGACATGGTTCGTAAAACATTTGCCCTGCATAAATAAATATTTATACACAGGGCCTTACTTAGAACCAGAATCATGAACTGTTTCAGTTTAGTTTATCTCCTCTTCAATCCCACTTGCTCAAACTTACTTGTAATAAACTAAAACTACCATTTAGCGGAAACATAGTAATATAGTTCTGCCAATAGGGATGTTCAAAGTAGAATAATTGGCTATTCTGGAATAGTTGTTTCGATCTAGAATATCGAATCCATGTCTTAAATTAATTGTAGCGAATGACATACAAAAATTGAATGTAACAAAAAAACAATAAATGAATGTTTACTTAACTTTTTAAATGTACCTCTTACTTTCTATAACATCTCTTGTAATCAAGGGCGATTTTTCTTTAAACGTCTAAACAATGTCAGACATGCAGTCGTTACAGTTACGTGTGAAGTTTAACAACGTTTGTATGCAAAAAGCCTAAGCCAGTAGGGCAACTACTATTTTCCGCCCCGACACCACTACAAATTTACAACTAAAACGAGTTGCACAATCAACGTTGCTTTTGAATTTTTGCTGATATCGTTGCGATCGTCGTTACTTTGATGCCTCGTGTGATGTTATTATTTACTGTCACGTTGAACATGGCTTAGAATTTGCCTAAAAGGAATTTAGGCGAACAGCGTTATAAATGTTACTCGCATACACACAAAAGACTGACAAATTGCCACGCTCATTTTTGACAAAATAATATCGGTTCCAATTACCTGATATAAACGGCAAATTTGGATTCGAATCTATTCGGATCTACTCGGATTCGAATCCTTAGGATTCGATATTCTACTTTCAACATCCCTATCTGCCAATGAACTTAAAATGTTAAAATTAAACTTGTTTAAGGACATTTATAGGATACTAATTGTTCCATGCCTTGTCTGATGGAAAACTATAAACCGGCCGGTTGTGTTAGTTTGTAGTTGTCTTTACCGGCCTTTTTTGTGATTTTTGCTAGTTTTTTTTACTTTTCACTGTAACTATTCGCAGGATGTTGCATTGAAAAAAACAGACCCCTTGTCTAATTGCCTTAATTTTTTACTGCTTGTAGGTACTTTTGGAATTCCAGAAAGGTACAATATATCGTGTGGTTAATGCTTCCGTTATTGGAATGTCATCTCAAACAGCAGCTACTGATGACACAGGTATCTAATAATAAATTAAATAATTGTGGTTAACCTTTTTTCTTTTAATTTTATGAAAAAAAGATGTTTTACACACAAGGAAATGTACTTTGAAGTGTGTGTGGTTTTCTCAACATTTGTATTTATTTGCATGTGACACAATTAAATTGTATCCTAATATTTGTCCTAAATATATGCTAAATGTTTTTTTAAATTTGCTTACCATGCACTTTTACCATGAAACCTTCGATGAATTTTAATGAAATTTTCACAGCTGGTGAATATATTTAAATATTTCTCAATAGAAGTATGGCTTGAGCTTACTTTATTCAATAAAACACTGGTATATTTTTAGACAACTTTGAGGGAGTGATTGTTCACAAAGTCCCCACTACACTGAGTATTCAACATTCTGATACTGTGGAAGAACTTACAGTTTTTCCAGATGTTTTAACTGTTGCACTTACAGACAGTCAGGTCTGTTGAATTGATAAACAATAGTTACATTAAATGTTATATCGTTTAAAAGTAAAATTACCATAATTGTGAAAAACAAGGCTCAAAAAACAATTCCTGATGTTAATAATAAAAAATACAACCAACAACTAGTACACATAATTAGTTATATCCTTGCTTTAAAGATTTATAACATGGTAATAAATATTTGCTAGGATTTAATGGTTTTGGTGATTGGTAGCAAAATCTCTGCAATATGTTCTTAGTCCATGTCTACTATTTATAAAATGAAGTGTTTGAACTTGCTGTCAGGGTGACGTGGTAACAACGTTGGGTGGTCAATGGATGATCACTGTCGAGTTGGACACAACTGGAAGCAATGCTGATGATTTAGCAACGCTTGGAGGAGAAACTACTGTCGCTGTTTCAAACGTATGTTTTTTATAATCTCATTTAAACCACATTATATTCAGTTGGAATCACAAATTTTAGAACTTCTACTACTCACAAGCATCAGCACACATAATAATAGTAGTCACATTATGCTATTAATGTGTTTAAACTTTTAATCCTATATACAGGGCAGTGCCATTTTCTCGGATTTAACCATCTCCCATGCAGGTCAAGGCTATGGTCTCCGATTCAGGGTGAGCAATGTGTAGCAAAAAAGTATCGTAGAAATCTTATATGTTGCAATGTAGTAAGCGTCATGCTTAAACTTAAATGTGATTCATATGGTAATCAATTAGTTTATGTTGCTAATACAGGTGTCACAACCGACTGATGTTTTGGTGGGGGAACACACAATCACAATTGCTGTCATACAGCGTGTTGTGCAGCCAGTGTTTACATCCGGAATTGGTGCACTATACAATCACGGTGATGATGTCGTAATGACACTGCAACTACGCGATAGCTCAGGACAGTTGTTACAAAATATTGAACACAAGGTAACAATTTCTTTAAAAAAGGCACCTAAATAGCAGAGTGGGACAATTTGTAAGTTTAGATTTATTATCAGTACCATTTCCTGCAGAAAACATTTATTGTTTATGTTTCATTGCCCAACTTACTGGATCCATTAATATCCTAACCCCAAGTATTGGTTTTTCATTGAGCTAAATTCACCCTGCAATATGATGTTCTTGTCACATAATGCCATTAATGATGATGTAGCTGCACCCAATTATACATTTTAGTTTTTCTTGCTACATAACATCCCAGAGTTGCTATTTCCAGCTTGGTATTATTTGCTTTATTTTAAATTTTATTTTAGGGCATAACCTGGCATGCAACTGTATCACTTGATGATGACACAATATTTGGGAGTTCAACAGTAACTGGTAATTCCACATTCACATTTGATACATCAACAAGTACTATTACCACCGCTGGTTTGAAGATATCAAACACAGCAAGCTACCACAAATACAACCTGCTGTTCCGAGTCCACACAACACCAGAACCTGCAGCATATGATATGAGCATATCTGCTGAACCCATACAGGTTTGTGTAAAATAAAATACATAATTCCCACTTGCCTAGGTGTTTTTAAGGTATTGTTATTACACCTTTGAATATTTCTCCAGAAAAACACAAATGTTTTTTCTCATCTCATATTATATCTATATTTTGTTACAACTCTGCAGACCAATTTATTGATTGTTTGTTTATTTCTTGGGACAAAAAAAAATTGAGGAGCAGCTTTATGCTTGGTTTTGCTTTTTTTATGACCTGGGAAATTAAAGACAATTTGTATCTTATCATCAAACTTTTAGCAGCCTTACAACATCTAATATTTAAGTGCACAAAAGCTATTAGAACCATGTTGTAGTGAAGTGTAACTGTTTCTATTGTACCGCAGTTTCACGACTTATCAATAGACAACATACATGAAGCATTGGCAGCAACCCAAAGTGTCAAGTAAGAATTTTTTCGAACCAATTTGATAATAAAGCAGAAATTATTTATTGCTACAATAAAATGTATAAAATCACCTGTTTACTTTTCCAGTGAGCCTAACTCCCTATTATTTACCAGGCTTTTGATCATGGGACGACCTTATGCAACATCTAGAACCCAAACGTTCGAAGTTTACATGTACAACAAGTTGACTGATGAGATCAACACAGGTTACATTGGTTCACTTGGTGTAGCTGACACTACAGGTTTGTTTTCCTATGATTTTTCTTGTAACGATTGCTTTGAAAATTTCTGGTTTCTTTTGTACAACAGAGGTCAACACTGAGGTGACCTTTGACATCAACGCTCGCAGCAATGACGACGTGTTACAAGCTGTGGAAGATTTAAAGACATTTGTAAATGGAAGCCACAATCTGATGTTTGATGGAAATTCCATTGTGTTTTCTGAATCTCAATGTGGATTGATTGTCTGCATTATAACGGTTAGTAAACTCTGTATACAAATATAGTCTTCTTTGTTGACCATCTAGCAATTGTCCTTAGTGTGAATGCTAACAAGGAGGGTCATCGCTGTTGGTATTGTTTAAGATTTTATTTCAAGGCAGCTAAAAAATCTATCCTGCTTGTTTCCACCTTAAATGCCCTTTACTATTCTGTGATGTTTATTGGTTATTGTTCAGACAACATCTACCTCTACAACAACTGAGTCATCAAGTACAATTTCTGCCACTACAACAACAGCGCCACCTATCGGACCAGAAAGCAAAAGTACCTGGATAATTATCGGTGTAGCTATCGGACTGTCTGTGGTGCTAGCTGTTGGCGCTATTGGACTTGCCTGTTACCTGAAGCGATGTAAGTTTGTTAATACTGCCAAAGCATGTGCAATTTCATTTTGAGGCATTTGTAATCTGTCTGTTACTTATTATGGGTCCCTTTCTTGGTTTATCCATCCGCTTTTGGCATGAAACTTACCAGTCTGAAAAAAATTTTTGTGTGGTAGATATGACCAAGGAGATCTATTTTGTTTGACAGCATAGCCCTATTACCCTACTTGTTTACTACAAAATTAATGCCCATGTGGTTGTCTTGCACCCTTCCTGTGGTCAAATTTTTAAATGATGGTTGGAAGAAATTGGTGTGTTTTTTATTTTGCTGGACCTTCTAGCCCTAGCCATTACCCGGCTTGGTCTCTAAAATGAGCCCAATTATTAAACAACATCCGGATTGGATTTAACACCAGAGCCCCAGTAGTTAACCTGCTCTTGGCTTTCCTAAAGGTTATGCCATTTTTTTGACAGACCCACGAAGTAAGGTTGGCCCATGCATGGGGGGTTCACAGGCTTCACTTGGATCCAAATCCTTGATGGACAGCATCCCCACTGAAAGTCCATCGTAAGTAGGGATTCTGTCTACTTTAAAAAATTAATTGTTAAAAGATATTCTGATTGTCTCATTTAAAGTAAATAAAATACTTTTTGATTTTAGTGAGACGCCATCAAATGACGGACTCTACCATCGTCATCTTTCAGGAATGACATCGGTTCATGTTTAATTTACAAACTTATAAATCGTTGACGGACTGGATCGTTTTTGACCACGTATACTGTTTTGTTTTTATTTTTTATACTGCCTAATCATTTGTAAACTTTGATTTCTGCAACATGATTTAAGTTCATTCTTTAACCAACTGTCATCTTTTCTCATGTACAATTCTTCAGCTCCAATTGCACTTTTTCACAAAATTTCCTTCTGCACATCAAATACACATTTAGTTTGCATTTATTCTTTTGATAGGATTTTAGTACAAACTCGCTTTTTTACAGCTCATTTAAAGATGAAAGGAAAGCACCACTGTTTGGTCAAAATAAAGTTGTGCAAATAAGCAGACATTTTAGATGGGTATTTAAAGTGGTTTTGACCCAACAGTTAACCCGCAGCACCCAAAATGTTAATTTCTAAAACAGCAATATTTAATATTTAAGTCATATAGAAGTTTAATATTTTTAATATTGGGTACAGTGCAAATTTTGTGACTTGTGGTTGGGTTCACCAATTTCTATTTTGTTGTTCGAGGACTATTACTTTAGGAATATTGATCTAAAGGTCTATTAGTTTAGAAATATCAATCTAAAGATTTTTCTGGATGGCTGCGAAGCATTTTTATGTGAATGCATTTTTACAATTTAACGTTATATCTCAAAGTTGCTCACTTCAACACATTAGTTACGCATGTGAAAACAAAAACATCTAAACAAAGATTTGTTCGAAAACAAAAGTCAATTGTGATGTAAATTGAGTTTAGCTAACTCTTCTGTTTTTTTTTTTTTTGCATTAAACAAGCGGTGTCGTAATTAGATGACTAACCAAATTCCTGGCAGTTCAAGTTGTTAGCACTCTAAAAATCACCCATTCTTTGTGTATAAATTGAAAAAATAAGTAAATTATTGAAAATATCTGTTCTGTGCAAAGTGTTGTACAACCGAAGACCATGATGTTTAAGAATTTATATTTTTGATGGCTTATCTAAAATTCTTCATCAATTTTATGTATTTCTGCCGACATGACACTTATTATTTGCTACCATAAAATTTTAATTCTTGAACAACAGCCTGTTTAAAGATAAAATGAAAGCACCACTAAACAATCAACTTGCTGGAACTTTAAACCAAACAATGAGTGATAAATTGCTTTTCAGGTACAGCATACAGTGATTTAAAAACCATCACTTTACAATGAGTGCAAACTTGAAGACTTTAAAGCATTTTAAATGTACAAAAACAGTCACAAATAGCAATTTCAGAATCTACATGCTAAAAATAAGACTTCCATTGATTAATAAATCTGCACCAAACAGATTGATTCAAGATTAAAAAACTACCATATAAAACAAATATGCAAGCACTGTTTCATTGAAACTACATTTTGCCAATATTTAAACAGTAACAACAAAAATTTGCCAAACGTTTTGAAATTAAACTGTTTAATGTTAAACAATACCACCACAAAACAACCTATTTGATTTACAAAAATAGTGCAACAGTGTTGGAACATTAAACTGATCATCTCACAATCATCAAATAGCGCCAAAATAATTTATATTTTAAGTACACATTTGTTGCTACATTGCTGATTATTAATGAACAATTACCACATGAAATTTATTGAACTTATGGAACACAACAATTTATTGCTCTATGACAGTGTTACAAAGTTTTTTAATCTGAAAAAATAAGTAAATAACATAAATCACTTTCCAATATTTGTAAGATTGTTTTGACAGTCGTTTTTCAACAAATACATGATTTTTTGTCATAAACTTTTCTACAAGATTTGATTTTGTTTTTTTTCCAGACAGTGTTAGTCAGGTGGGCAGTGATCATGGTGGGCACATTCATCAGCATCACCAATATCATCTGTCACAGTTGCAGTTATTCTTTGCATAGTGTGGTTTCCTGCAGACTGACCGCCATTTAACAGAAATCCCTGATTACCAGTTGTTCTAAATAGTAAAAGATACATAGTTTTTTGTTAAAAAAATGTAATGCACTTCATCTAACAAAGACCTTTTAACTTTGTTGGTGCATTTGTTTAAAAATATGTCATTTTTTTAAAACATACAGAAAACACTAAAAAGGATTCATCATACTTTCATTCCAAATTATATTACATCTACTATACTTTTCTACACTCGGTCCTCTAGCTACTTGAGCATCAATTGCTTTATTGTTCCTGCAGGCAAAATAGAATAGGTCCCAAATACATATAGTTGTTACTAAGTGGTTTAATAGATGGTTACTAAAAAAATTTGGTTAGTAAACTACGAATATGCAACCCTGTCACAGATTTTTTTAAATGACTAAAATTATCGACTTTAAGAACGTAATAGCACAACAAATCACACATGATAATGACAAAATCCACAAACTGTTAACATTAGTGGGCTAAAGTGCTAAAAACAGCAATGACCTTATCTATGCACTGTCAAAGTTTGCACATTTGAAATTCTGTAACACCTAAAAAGTGGTCTAACCATGTGACTATAGGGTCAAACAAAGCTGCTACACCAAAATGACTTTTACAAACTGCCAAAAATCCATTCAACTCAGCATTGTTTAATTATTTTACCTACTTTAGTGGGCAACTGGAGTTACCGAGGTTAGGCTAAAAGACAATATAGAAGAATGACATGGTCCGAACCAGAAGGGTGTATTTTACCATTGAAATTTCATAACCACAATTATTGAGTTTATAAACGATTTGTATTCAGTACTGTATTTCACAATGGTTCCCAAATTTACCAAAGCTTTTTGGGACATGTTTGTTTCTGCAGCAAAAATGTCCGAATTGGATGAAATTCGTTTGACCTGTTGGAATAATGAGGTGAAACCAAAAAATCAGTATGACGTAATGGCATTATACAAACTGTAAAATTTCATGTAATTCTGAAACTGTATGACACTTTGACCCATTTTAGGTGGCTGGTGGGGTAACCACTGGGACTACAGGAAAAACGAAGCAATTATTGGACCACAATGATATGTTATACAAATTATGCACATTGCACCCAATTCCGACATTGTTTAGTAATTTGTCCCATTTTAGAGAGCAAGTGGGGTAACTGAGGTTATGGGGTCAAATAAAACGGATGGCACCCATTTTAGAGGGCTGTAATGTAATGTTATACAAATTTTAGGGGGTACTAGGTAACCACTGGGGCTGTGGGGTAAAACGAAACAGCAAGCTGCAAGGCAGAAAAAAACCAGCAATAGTTTTCCCTATTTGTGAAAAAAAACTGTGTCAAAAGTATTTGGTCCTTTCAGGGCTAGTGAGGTAACCACTTGGGTTATGGTGTCAATCAAAAGGTCAATGAACAAGTTCAAGAAGAGAAAAAAGTGATTGCAGTATGTTCCTTCATTCAGACAGAGGACAGAAAATTACCGTTCAGTCACAGGTCCAAGCGGTCTCCTTTGCAACAGTTGTCTCAACAACGACAGGTATGACAACACCAGAGCTGTTGGAAGTCTGTAAAAATAAAGGATATTCACTTCATTATTTTCATTGGGTCCCATAGTTAGTTAATCATTTTTAAGGCATGATTGTTTCTTCAGGCAGAAACGCATGGGTCCCCACACATGCAAAGTAGAGGATTATGCATCAATCCATACACATGTCAAAATAGTAGCAAATATTTCAAATAAGTTTCATTAAATTTACAAACCTTATAAACCTAGCAGGTCACTTTTGGGCTTTAAGAGTAAACACAGCAATTTTATATAATGGCATGTTTTCCAAACTGTCCAAATTTTGTCCAATTTTGACATTGTTTAAAAATTTGACCTATTTTAGGAGGCTAACAGGGTAATTGCTGGGGCTATGGCTTTAAATTAATAATTTGATATACCACAATGGCATGTTCTACACACTAGGTTTAAGGGGTTATGTTATGAGGTCAAACCAAGAAATTGATGGACCACAATGGCATGTTCTAGAAAACTGTGTTAGTTTCATCCAATTAGAACATTGTTTAATAATTTGCCCCAGTTTAGGGGGGTGGCAGGGTAACCACTGGGGCTGTGGCATTAAATTATCAATTAGATGCACGACAATGGCATGTTCTACAAACTGTGTAAATTTCATCCAATTCAAACATTATTTAATAATCTGTAAAGGGGACCCATAATAATACTAAAATGGCATATTTTACATTCTGTTAGATTTTTAGGGCCTAGTGGAGTTACAGGATCAAACAACAAACCACAAAGACCCAACCTAAAATCTAATATTATTTCAATCCATTTGGCCATAACCTAAAAGATTTACTATTCACAAATCCTGGTTCCAAATGTGTCCAAAGTAACTTTATTTGTACCTATGCAATATTATTATCACAAATACTAATCATTTGTGGTGCTTGCAAGCATTAACAATGTTTAAAAAAGTTTACTCTTATGGGTCTAGCAAGGTAACTGAACTACCAGTAATGTACACCTATGACTTAACCCGCAATGTGTAAAAGGATTTTCCCATTCCATCCAATTTTTTTCCCGCTTACATAACACTGTTTTGTCACACTGCAATACGGCCACAAGATTCCAAACATTATATGAAAGCTTCACTAATTTTTTATTATTATACGGGTAGGCGGGGTGACCACCAGTGCTACTAGGACAAACAAATGTGATGACATTCCAAATTGTGTACCAATGTATCAATTGTGGAAATTTCAACTCTTTAATGCTTACATAAAATTTTAAATTGAGGTTCCCCCTTTAAATTGATTTTAAAAAAAAATTTTAGGATGGAAGTCATTCACCTATAGCTCCTACTGAAAGATATTAGTATTTGTCAAAAATGTAGTCATAGACAGTATCCTATTCAAAAAACTATTCATGACAACTGTGCAACAAAATATATTTCCTCTAAATCAGACAAATATTTCATCTCAAAAGTCAATGGTCAAGAGTAAAAACAGTTTGTTTCCTTATTCAGAATCATAATTACCGTTCAGTCACAGGTCCAAGAGATCTTCTTTGCAACAGTTGCCTCAACAATGACAGGTATGACAACACCAGAGCTGTTGGAAGTCTGTAAAATACACAAAATTTAAAGAGTATATTTGCAAAATTTTATTTGTCCCACTAAGAAGCCAATCAACTAATTCCAGTACTTAAAAAAATAAAAGTGTTCTTCACCAAAAGTAGGATGCACATTTACTTACTTGTCAAATACATACGAATCTGGTTAATTGCATACCGGTTAATTGCATAATCTGTTTTATTGCATGGGAATCATTAATCCCAAACCATAGCCTATGGCTTGTTAGGAAAATACTCCGGTTAATCGCATAATGCTTAATTGCATAATCTGGTTAATCAAATAAAATTCAAATGATTTATTCGAAAAAACTGGAACATGGCTTGCATGCGAAAGTTGCAGGCATAAATTACACAAGAAGATACGATGCTATTGCTTTCAAGACAGCCAAGTTTTTAGCTTGATTTGGTTGAGTCTAATCAAGCAGCAGTTTTTGACTGGAAAAGTTTTCATAAGTTTAGAAAGGCTAAACGCTGTAAAGTTAAAATTATAAGCAAGTAAATCGAAAATGTGAATCCTTATTCACAGGCGAGTGGGAAAGAAGAACGTTATTGTCACAAATTTGCATGCAGCGGGTGTGGAATATGTGTGCATTTCCAAACTTTCTTGACACATACATGACCTAATGCACGGCGGTTAGGAAATGTGATTTTCACGTTCTGCGTTGTGGTGTGAATTTTGACCTAGGTTTTAAAAAATAAGTTATTTTATGCTGAAAGGGGTGGTGTGGGCACATGTTGTACAGTTTACAGAGAATGAATTTCTGTTGCTATATATGAGTGCCATAGCAATGTTACTTCAGCTGGGAAACAGGTTAATTATCACCTCTGTTGACAACATGTGCTATTTATAGTGATTCCAGATAATCACGTATTCCAGTAATCGCATAAACAGCTTGGCAAATTTGCTGTGTGATTAACCGGATTTGTCTGTACTAGGCCAAAAAGTCAGTTTAGCATGTGGTGATCTTTAACATAGCAGTAGATGTTGAATTTAGTTTTAGGTGCCTCAATAAGAACTCATAACAATAATGGTTCAACTTGCGCTTTAATTCGTATACCTGTGTTACAAACTTGTATTGAAAAAATACACCTTTACAGGCTGCATATCTAAATATTCCTTCATTTAGCAACATGGTATCCTAGGTTACCTTTCCTCCAAAGGTCCTTGCCTGCCATGCAGCACAACCCTCAACATGGATAAGTATCTCAGAACCAGTCTGGTTGGGAGCCTACAAACCCCAAAACAATATTATTAATTAGTTTAGTGCAGAGGTTGTCAAAACATCAAGTGAAAATAGAAAAGCAAAACACTCCATTGTTACAATCACTATGAACAACCCCAGAAAGATTTTGAGCAACAATGCTTACTGGTTTTAAGTATTTGCCACTTTTTCTACTCATTGGAACTTTAATAGAACAAAAAAATCAGCTTCCATTAATATGGCATAGAGTGAAAGAAATAAACAGTATAAGTCCAAATTTTTAACACTCACAAAGGTGGATTTCTTGGAAAATTCCTTCGCAGTGTTGCCAATGTGCTGAGCCATGCAGTAACATGTGAATGGCGTAGATACACTGCAAAGGGTAACACAGATTAAACAGGAACCAACAACTTTCTTAAGTAAATTTGTAACATTCGAAAAATTTTTTAGACAGGACACGCTTTGCAACAGTGTAAAAAAATATCTACAAGTTTAAATCACAAAATACCATTTATTATTTAAAACAAATAGTAATAATAGGTATCATCCAGTGTCAATGCAACCGTGACATATAAAATGTGTCACACTTCCACTTATAGAATAAAATTTTATTCACTTAATTTACATGATTATTGTACACTACCATTTTAGATATATTGTGACAAAACAATACCTCCATTATGATTGAAAGTCCGTCCTACATCATGTTCATATTCAGCTGCAGATAGAAAATAGACACATTAGAAATTTTGCAAATCAAAAAAATAGATGTTAACTTGGGTTTAACCAACCATCATCAGAACATTGTGTTGGATAAGGTACTTCTGGTTGCTCCAGCTCTCTGTTCCTGCAAAACAAACATGCCTAAATCAGACAACAGCATTAAATTGTACTATATCTAAGTAAAATTCCGATAAATTTTAAAAAAAATATGTAATATACTGTAATATATACTTAAAACATGCACCTTTCTCTGAACGGCTGAGAACAGTTTGACACAGTGGTTTCTTCTATTTCAATCACAACATCCTCCAGGCAACTGTTTATCCCTTCGTCCAACTCCTGNATGTTCATATTCAGCTGCAGATAGAAAGTAGACACATTAGAAAAATTTAGAAATTTTGCAAATCAAAAAAATAGATGTTAACTTGGGTTTAACCAACCATCATCAGAACATTGTGTTGGATAAGGTACTTCTGGTTGCTCCAGTTCTCTGTTCCTGCAAAAGGAACATGCCTAAATCAGACAACAGCATTAAATTGCACTATATCTAAGCTAAATTCTGATAAATTGTAAAAAAAATTACCGTAATATATATTTAAAACATGCACCTTTCTCTGAATGGCTGAGAACAGTTTGACACAGTGGTTTCTTCTCTTTCAATCACAACATCCTCAAGGCAACTGTTTATCCCTTCGTCCAACTCCTGTAACTTATCCTTGGTATACTTGTACACTGAATGTACCAGCCAAGAAAAGACCAGCCAAAATTTATGAATGTTTCCTTTCCACTTCTGTGGAGAAGTTTGCTGCAACAAAGTATTTAGCAAATGTTTATTAAACACTTGGACAGAGCAAAAACAACAAACTATTCCTGATTGTTGGGGTAAGTTGCAATGTGAAAGCTATTAGTCCAGTGGTTGGCAACCCATGGCATGCCATGTGATTTACTAGCTCATTTTTGTGAGCAAAGCCATGACCATATCTACCAGCTGTGAAAGTTTCATCCCAATCCATCAAACATTTCATGCCAAAAGTGTGTGGACAAGCTGCAGGGCAGAAAAAAGAAAAAAACAAAAACAAACAGAGTGAAACAATATGTGTCCCCTTTCAGGAAGGGGACCTATAATTACCTGCCAATCGAGTCAGGTAGGCACATTGAATATTCTACCAGCCAAACTATAATTTGACCAAGCTAGCAAGGTAAATACCTAAACTTTAGGATTAGGCAAAATAAATCACCCAATCTACACTATTACTTGATTTAAAAAGTGCCACACTATTACCTGATTTACATTCCCTACATTATTTTACAATGGTCTCATAGTTACCTAAAATTTTATGGCATGATTGTTTCTGCAGGCAGAAATACATATCCACCACAATGACATGTTACAATTGATGTATATTTCATCAAATTCAGTTGTTTTTTGATAATTTGACCCATTTGAGTGAGCTAGTTGGGTAACTGCTTGGGCTATGGGGTAAAACACATCAATTATAGCACCACAATGACATGTTGGACAAACTGCCCAAATTCCATCCTATTCAGATATTGTTTAACAATTTGCCCCATTTTAGGGGGCTAGTGGGGTAACTGCTGGGGCTATGGGGCAAAACACATCAGTTATTGCACCACAATGACATGTTATACAAACTGTCTAAATTTCATCCAATTTGAGCATTGTTCTATGGGGGTAAAAGAAACTGATGACACAACTCTACAACCGTATCCACTAGTTGTGAAAGTTTCATCCAAATCCACCAAACATTTCTTGACAAAATGACATGGACAAACTGCATAGCAGAAAAAAGAAAAAAGGAAAACACAGAGGGAAAACAATGTGTCCCCTTCAGGAAGGGGACCCATGATAACATAAAGGCTCAACAAGAAATGAGAGTATGAATAACCTGCAGGGAAGAAAAAACAAACCTGAAAACAATGTGTGTCACCTTAAGGGAAGGGAACCTATAAACATCATCCAACAAACAGTTTGTCCGTTGTTAAAATGGATGCCCAACCTCGCGGATGAGTTTAAATAGAGCGTCATTCACACCATGGCCATATATGGTCACGTCGGCAGTATCGATACGGAACAGAACTTGGGACGAAACAGACGGGAGCTCAAATAGGCAAAATTACTACAATGCTGA
Source organism: Phallusia fumigata (assembly GCA_008931825.1). NCBI lineage: Eukaryota > Metazoa > Chordata > Ascidiacea > Phlebobranchia > Ascidiidae > Phallusia > Phallusia fumigata. Next base: position 40,704 of record QXVZ01025608.1, read on the forward strand.
GTGGAAATTTACAACTAAGTTTCCATTCGTTTGGCGCGTTAGTTCAAAGCCTCAGCACGTGGGTTGCGAATGGAAAAATACAAAACGTCACGTGACTTCAAACTCACCTCGTGAGTTGTTTGTCCCAACAAACCAAGTCCTGCAGCTGTTGGTGTAGTTGATGGCTCTTGTTGTGCAACTTCGTTTGAGGTCGTTTGGGCAACCCTTTGTTCAACCAACAGCTTGGGCCTTTATAAAGGAATCAGAACTTTCATATTATGCATTTTGCACGTACGCATGAAACGAGATTTAATGGGGTAGGTTTATATCGTTAACCATGAGAAAGCTTGTCCAAACCATTAAAAGAAATACTCAGTTTTCTATTTAGTCGCATGTAACCCATCTTTGTAGTTCATTTACCATTGCTATTTGGTAACGTTTTTTCGCAGTTTGCTAGATCAATTGTTTGTAAATGGCTCAAGCAAATATTATTGTTGCCAAGCTTGGTTGAGTTAAGTTTATTTCGCTTGGTGAAAGAACTTGCAGCGACATCACTGCACTAAATCTATCACCAACCCAACCAACAACTGTTTGTAAGCAACTAAGTAAATTGCATCAACATTCCCAAGCAACGGATGCAACAATGTTACGTTTTGTAACGACAAAAATAGGCAGACACACATGTAAGAACAAATGTTACTTACGACGTATCTTGACCATCAACGAATGCGTTTTCCGTATCCCCCTGGAAGGAAAGAACAATTATTAAATGTATGTTATTTGTTGTTTAACGATTCACTTTATTTCATATTGCGACAAAACAAACAAAACCTGGATACGATATATTTACAGTAGTGGTGGTGGTGGCAGCATGAAGTAAAGTTTTGTGGTGGCAATTTAATGCAAAGTCAAAGGTAACTCACGGTACGGCAAGCCTACAAGAGTCAAATAATAGTTAACCTTTCAAGCAGTTCCAGTTAGCAATGCGTGACTAGAAAAATCTAGCCACGGCGAGTGATTTGGCGAAAACCGAACTTTCACGTGTACAAAAAAACGTTCTGGAACACCAACGATAGTGTCCCGGCCTACTTGATAATGGTCTTTACCTAAAACGATGTTTGTTTTAAGGCATAAAATGTGGCTTGCCGCATACATACTACACAATCTTTTAAACTGCGCTATAACTAACAAGTCTAACAACAACAAAATGCAGCAAAGGATTTATGATTATTGAGTTTCGCAACAATGAAACTGTTGGACATGATATTTTCGTGATGCTGGTGGTGGTGATAAGTTAAGGTATTCGCATATGCTAATGCCATATTTACGAGAATCTAGAGCCGTAAATCTTAAATCGAGAGCCTAAAGATCATATGGTAGATGTTTTGTTGTATTAGACAAGCCAATTATTGTTTTACTTATTACGTCAACTAGTATTTATTAAAGCATTATCGTTTTGTCCACACACGGCAAAATATCGGGAATTCATTCGACGACTGGCGACGACGGCCGAGGCAGCCAAAAACCTTGAGATCTAAGATAATAATACAACACAACTATCCTGTTGTAGCACAACTGTTTGTCTGGAAGCAAAATCATGCAATAATGTCAAAAGCGTAGCGTACAGGTTTGTGTGACGTCATAAATGATTCGGTTGATTGGGCCGAATTTATTCGTCAAAAACTGCCGAATATTTGGTTTCAGTTTGAAACTGATTTAGCCATCACTAGCACCTCAAGCCTATGTCCTTTTTTGTCATTTAAACTAAGTGCGCAATTTTACTGTTGACATTTTGGACATCTTGTTTTAAAACACTCAACACAAATCTTGGGCAACTTAAAATTCTCTTCAGAATTATACATCTGCTACCGGTACAAAAGTTATTATTTATCACTAAACTATAAAGGTAACTTACAATTGATACAGCGTTATCCTCAATCGGAGATCGAGTATTTGAATTCAGATCCAGCGGAAACAGTGTTCTGTCAACAAATGTCCCCAGTTCTTCATGTATCTCGTTGACCTCTTGTACATCACTACGAAGCCAAAAAAATGCATTTATTTGTAACATTCAAGGTTCCAAATGATTTTGAATAACTTTTAGGTTGAGTAGTCTCGTTGGCGCTCAACTCAGAAATGTGGAAACTCCAATAAAACAAATCCAGTTTGCTTTGCTTTGTATTGCAAACAAGTGATAAGAAATTCGCAAATGTTTGCTCGACGATTTCCCTACGATCTAATATTCAATTTGGGTATATTTTCAATCTAATTAAATCCGATCTTTACTGAGTAGATACAGTTAAANAAGTGATAAGAAATTCGCAAATGTTTGCTCAACGATTTCAAATGTTTTGCTCAACGATAAAAATGTTACGAATAAAAAAGAGCGGTTGATTCGACAAAGAACAAAAAAATCAGTGTTGTTTTATTTTTGGAGGACTGTTGACGAAATTTCTGTAACCTAGCGGGATTTGCGTTTCAACATGAAACAACCTTGCAAACTAGTCAAGTGCTAATGCTTAAAACGATATAAAACATATTTCACTAAGTCCTCTATCGTATATGATGACAAACGTCATCGTAGTGTTAAAATGCCCTTGTGTATACAATAAGTCTATTTTTTTCACGGTATAAATGGCAGATTTGGATTTGAATCTTAACGAGTTTAAATTAATAGTATTCAACATTTACTTGCTTTAAAAGTTTGGAAACGTCGGGGGCTTGCAGTGTTTGCATGAACTGCAACATTCCGAACATTTTTGGGCGTCACTCTACCCAGTGGCGCAAATCCATTGAAATTATTGGGGGGGGACTTTTGTTCTTGGGAGTAACTTTTGTGCCGATGACATCATATTGAAAGTTATGACGTCACAATACAGATTTTGATTTCGCAAAAACATTTCAGGTGAGATGGTCTTAAAACGCCGTTAAAACTGTTTGCGATCACTAACAGTGTTCAAAAAAGGGTTAAAATTGTTTTAATGCCACAGTAAGCCAGCTTTGAACCCGCTTTAAACAGTTAAACGAGATTGGGT
>QXVZ01025621.1:0-16893 GCA_008931825.1 Phallusia fumigata
TTCCCTTTTTAACAGGCAATTTAACAACATTGGTAGCTGCTATGGGGCTTAATATTGTAATATCTTAAGTAAATGCAAGTCACAGTTCTCCAATGGGTCAAATGGGCAACACAAATATTCAGGAAGGTGAAATAAACATCATTAGGAAACAACACGCCGTGTGCATATTTAGTATTTACGTTTAAATTAAAGAATATATCGATCACTACAAACCAAATTAGTTTTAAATGCAGTTTTGCTTTTTCTGGTTAAGGTTTGCCATTATCAACTGCAGAAATTGTTGATTCCCCGACTAGAGTAATCCATTGGTACACCTGTGGGATACCAAGCGGTAGGCTATGTGCCTTATGCCCCGTCGATCAAAGTGTCATTTACTTTACACCACCCATACGCACTCCGTTGTGCAAAGGTTGTTATGAATACGATTACCATTCCCAGCTCATGTTCTAACAATCGACAGCCCCCTATTTCTAAATTCTTTTTATAACAATTAAACCGCTCAAAGATGATATGGACTGCGTTACCAAAATTTAGGAAACAGTTGATAATGGCGCACCGATCAGGTTACAATTGTTGTCCATCCCTGCAGAAGTTTGATTTTTCGCATGCAGCTGTACTTTGATTCTTTTAACATAAACTTGCGCCGATGATGTCCGCTAACTTTTTTTATTGCTGCTAAAATGTCCTAACCCCGATCCGACACCGACCGGCGATCATAGCGACGGTTAGTGGCGTAATAGAGAACTTATTACTTAACAACACTCCATGGCCGCGCACTGTACGGGTGCCAAGTGGTTGGAGTAATAACAAGTTTTTCTTTGCAATACAGTAGTTTGTTCTGCAGACAGTGTCAACTGTCAAGTCAATGTTGTGCAGAAATTCATTAACAGAGTGGATTTCCTGTTACGCTTAATTTGTTTTAATCTTGNGCGATCATAGCGACGGTTAGTGGCGTAATAGAGAACTTATTACTTAACAACACTCCATGGCCGCGCACTGTACGGGTGCCAAGTGGTTGGAGTAATAACAAGTTTTTCTTTGCAATACAGTAGTTTGTTCTGCAGACAGTGTCAACTGTCAAGTCAATGTTGTGCAGAAATTCATTAACAGAGTGGATTTCCTGTTACGCTTAATTTGTTTTAATCTTGGTTGCGTTTTGTGGTTCAAAGCGAAAGCTGCCTGTTGCATTTGCAGCTTGCGTGACTGTCACGAACCGGTTCGGTTCTAGTCTGTATTTTTTTAACCGCTAGAGTCTTAAGTTGAAAAGCGGAAACGAATTGCCTTTTGTACTCCAGATTCTCGTAACAGAGACCTCAATCACTAAAAGCAAGTCTTAAATCATTACAAAATTGCAGGTTGTATCTGACTCAATTTTTTGGAATGACTCGACTCGTAACTAAGGTATTAGGTTGTTTTCTTACAGGTTTTATCAAAACAGTAACATATATATTAAAAAACTGGAATCTGTTACTTAAAAAGCATGGATGACAATATTGTGTACACCCTGGTTTTGTTGTTTACAATTCTTATTGGTTTTCCATTGCGAAGTGTTTCTTCATACAAGTGGAAACAAGTGGGTACCATGAGCTATGAATAAAAATGCAAATTCTGGCAATGAAGAAGCGCAAAATAAAAAATGATTATCATTATTTATTTAACATCACAGGTTGCAACTGGAGGAATTGGATTTGCAATAGTCCTTGGTATTTGTGGAAATGATATATTTTACTCCCTCATAACTATTATTGGAAACTTGTTAATCATCAAACTAACAAGCAAGTATGTAACCAATTCAATTTATTGCATATTCCTAAATGCACATTTTAGCATTAATTTTACTGTGTGCAGTTGAACCAATCATTTATTTGTTTGTTTCAGAAACACATCATTCATGTCATTTGCATGGTGTTTTTTGTTCCTTCTTTTCTTTCGATGTGCTACATTTTTCTCCCTGCCGAAGCCCTCTGCTTTGGCCAATGCAGTGCAACTGCTACTTACTCTCAAGGTTTGCGCATTATTTGTGTTTTGTCACTAATTATGGGCCGTCTGTATGGTAGATATGGTCATGGAGTGGTGGCATCTGTTTCATTTGACCCCATAGCCCCAAGTAATTTACCCCCGGCCTCCAAATAGGTGCACCACGAAAAAATTACCAATTATGTTCTTACATAAACGCAAATAAAGTTAACTTGAATGCTACTTGACATTGTTACAAAATATTTTGTACAGCTTGTTAGTGTTGCCATTGAGATTCATGACTATCGTGTAAAAAAAGCAACATCAAAAAAATCTGATAGTGAAAATGAGGTCTGGACAAAATTTCAACTGGAGTTGACATCAGAGCCTTCTGCATTTGAAATACTCTGCTTTGCATATTGTTATGCTGGGTTGTTTACTGGTAAGTTTCTGGTGACATTTGGATGCAGATAAAAGATTAACCTTATGGGTTTGGCAGAAAACAAGCATAATCTTAAAGGCTTGCTTGATGTAAAATTATTTAATTTGATGGAGTTAAACAATGAATATAATAACCCTTTTTTTGCCTTTGATAATGCAATGTTTACAAATTTATGTCTTATGAAAAGTTTGGTTTTGCATTTTATTTTTTAAGGAATTAACATTGTTTTCAGGTCCTATGTACAAATATCGTACATACCATGACTTTTTACTGATGAGCCCAGCTGAAATGAAAAAGGTGCCTTGGCGTGAGGAGATCATGTCACGCTTAAAACAAGTTGCTTTGTTTGCACCCTTATACCTTGCCACAGCTTTCTTCTTCACAATCGATTATCCGAAAACTGACGAATTTTATGATGAGCCACAGTGGTACAGGTCAGTATGTTTTTGTAGTAAGTGGCCTGGTCATAGGTTTTGGGTTGACTCTTGCATTCTCACAGCATTTTTAATTTGCAATGTTTGATAACATGTTGCTCCCGTGAGTTGTATCTGCACTGTGTAAAATGTGGGGTGTATGCTAAAAAATCCAATATTTGTGTTGCATAGTCTAATAAATACTTGTGTTGTAATTGGTTATACTGTTAAGAAACATCAATGTGTAGTGCCTGGCTCACTTTTCTTTGCCTTTTGTTTTGCAAATGTTTAAAGTCCATTAGCAGGCTTTGTTGTAGGTTTGTGACAAAAGAAATTTAAAAATGACCCATTTATTAGAGTATTTTGCACACATTTAGTCATGCAAATCATAATATACTCTGTTACATTGATTTTTATTCAGAGTGTTTTACATGGTGCCGATCTTCTTTATGGGTCGAATGAGATTTTACACAGCATGGCTGCTAGCTGAATGTGCCTTTGTTACTCTCACCTTGGGGGCTTACCCCAAAGATCTTTCACCCAGACCAGGACATGGACCAACCATTGATCCAACTTCCAAGAGGTACAGCATTTGTGGTTCTGTTGTTTGCCATAAACCAACACTAGCCACTGGCAATTACATCCTTTTGTTTGCTGCCTACGCTCTGATCATATTAGGCTCAAATTTACATTAGACATGGTGTTGCAGTGAAAAACAATAGTACCCAAACATGCCAAGTGAATAAAAATTGCACCAAGCATTGTTTCAACCTAATTTTAGCAGCACAAATACGCTGCTGATGTGGTATTAAATCCCAGCACAAGATAGATTTCCAAGCCTAGCCTTGCTGAACAAAACGCACAAGCTTCTACTGATATTACTCTGGAAGGCTTGGCATATAGTGTTTTTTATTGTGCATTTCATTCAATCCTGAAACATATTAACTGATTCAAACTCCACAACACTTTTGAGGCCAAGTCATTAAACCAGAAAGTTTTTAGTCGGGACTCCACTGAAGAGACAGAATACAACTATGAGACCATTCGAAACATCAACCCATATGGATGCGATTTTACACCGACTGTTCGTCTAGGAATGAGAAACTGGAATATGACAGTGCAATGGTGGCTTGCTAACTATGTGCATAGACGGTGGCCAAACAGCCTGAAGCAATTCAAGTAAGAAAACTGAAAGCCTAATACATTCAGCAGATCTGTGGTAAAGTGATAAATCTATGTTTACTTAAAAACAAAATGAGCAACTCATCTTCATGTCAAAAGGATTCGTACCCAAAACAACTTTTTTAATCAAACATGGCCCTTGTTTTTGTCATGAAAAAAGTGACCACTATTTCTTATCTTTGAAATTGATAAATTGAACTAAATCAACATAGCCAACCCACTTAAATAGAAAAAAATATAACATGAATATATTTTAATAGAACTGCAATACAATAGGCAATTTGTCGATTCATAAACATAATCCAGTCAGGCATATTCCACCCAGTATGGATAATTATAAAACAAACTAAAATTCCCATAATGGGAACAAAAAAATCTCTTTTTCTCAAATTGTTGATCTTTAGTTTACAAATTTTAGTCATTGAATAACACATCTTTATTAGCTGATTAGCTCGAGTTGAGTGTAGGAAATTGGCTTTAACAAATGTGCCATTTATTGTTCATGTTAACAAAACAAAATGTTGACCTTTTTAAACAGGTTCATGTTTTAAAGTCGTTTTACCACTTAAATGTGAAAAGTTCAAATTGGCAAAAATAATTCAGAACAACAGCCGTTAACAACGCAAATAACCTGCAATTTGTTATCGTTCAGTGACAACCATTTAAATGGTGCAACATTTTTTGACTTCCGGTGGTTAACTGCGTGCAGTGATTTGCGTTGCTGTCACAAATTACAACAACTGGGTCTCTGTCATGTCAACAGATGAATACAAACCAACCGCTCGAGGTTTATAATAATTATACGTTGTTCTAAAAAAAAACATTTTTGGCAAGAAATTGTGAATTCTAAAGCTTCTTTTTCGGCCCTTTGTATAAAGTCAAGTGACTGCAGTAGATTGCATGATTGCTGGAAATAGGAGGTGAAAATTTCAAAGCCATTGCTATGATACGGTGCAATTTTTGTGGGGACCGACATCGCTTAAAACACTATGACGTCATGAACAAACCGTTTTTTTGTCAACGTTGGGGTTGCCACAGATAGTGGCATCGATGCCAGCGACCGGTTTGTTACGTTAGCCAGCCTCCAACAACTAACAACGTTCGTTTCAACACCTGTTCGGAGAAAAACGCATGTGGTTCACTGAATATGACTTTAACGCAATCTCTATTGTTGCCCAAATATTTAACAAAGTAAGTTACCTAGAAGTTTTCCATTTTGATAGATGGTACAGTGCAATGAATTCTAATGTAATTTGTGACTTTTGTTTCGATTTACCCATTTTTTACCTTCGTTTAATTAGAATTGCAGGTGTCATGGCAGTCAGTGCGTACTGGCATGGGATTGATCCAGGGTTCTTCGGCGCCTTCCTCACAATGATATTCGTTATGATGGCCGAGGACTTACTAAAAGTCGTTGTCAAGTACAGACTGCCACCGTCCCTGCATGGAGCATATGACTGGTAAGATGGTCTGTTGTTTATGTGGTTGCTAAAAAGACTTCTGTAAGCAAATGTCCTGATAGATCTGGTTACTGCAACCGACGAATTGGAGAAAATTGAAATATTTTTTGCCATCTTGGTTGCGATATTACAACTAGTGATGCAACGGAGTGTCGGTTGGCCGAATATGACTTGCTGTTGACATTCTGGTTTAGGCACGAACTTTTGAATGACTAATGAAACGTATTGCAAGTTACAAGTTTCACAGTCAAATAATGCGTTGTGATGAGTGCATATAATTGGTATTGGCAAGTGTCAGAAACGAGTTGAATTAGCAACATACAAACTCTACCACATATTCACTAGAACGATTTTTTTAAGTTCGCCCATAACTGTTTCGTCTTTTGGTCGAATGATTTGGTTTGGCCCCAATTTTTTTTAACTGTGAAATTAAGGCATACAAAACCATGCAACACCCAGAATCTAAACCAGAACATTATTCTCCTATCGCAGGTTGAACTGGTTTGCGAAGATGCGTTCGTTCGAATACATGTACATGGCCTTCACCTTGCTTACATGGCAGGACACCTACAGGTAAATGAATTTTTCACATTTCTCATGTTAACAGTCGGTACTCTGCCGAACATGTTTGGGTTAACGTATATGTGAGGTAATATTGAACTGGACTGGTCACTGCATGTGTTGTTTTCTTAAAAATCAAAAATTCTTGCTTTTATTGTTTCGGAAAGGTAAGTTTCTCTAATGCATTGTTTTTCAATTTTTTTTGATCCGAGGCGTTTGGAGAAGTTAGTCTGACTTTCGACGCACCAGCGATAAGAATTTAATAAAAACGCCTATTACCAAAGTTGTATTTGTTGACAGCTACGAAACGGAATTATTGCGCGTCGCCCTGGCAAAAACGTACAGTTTAAAAACCGCGGCCTTATATATTAAACCCGCTTTATAGAAAAGAGTGTTTTATGATTGCTGCGCCAATCCATGTTGTTGCATACGGTAATCCCTGCTCAAAAATAGCCAGCCAATCTGTACTGAAAAGCAATCCCGAAATGCCAATAAATGTCACAAACCCAACAGCTCTCAAATGACCATGGTCATTTATGGACCACTCGCCGGTGAAAATGTTTAGCGTTTTATTTCGGCAAACACAACAGCAAAAAAATACACATAGACAGGCCCTCGGTTATAAACGCCCCTCCTAAACTTCCACGTAAACGTTTAGGTAGTTTTTTTGTAATAGAGTACGCTGATCTCAATGGTACTTTTGTTTATTTTGCAAGACGCCAGAGTTATGTAACCGTCAAGTCTCGATTTTAATTTTTGCATTTTGGTCATGGGTAAGTTACGAAACAAGACAAAGAAATTTGATTCGCTTGCTTGATATATGTTTTGTGACCGTTTGATTGTATAGTAATCTGAAAATATGGCCACAAGTCCACAATCCAAGATCTCCTACGTGACTTGTGTACGGTGCACCCTATGCAAAATGATCGTTTAAGGGGGAAGCTTGAAATGGAAATTTCTGCATGTTGTCATCTTCAACTGTCCTCGGGGTGATACAAGTGACAATTTGTGGTTACAAAGCACTTGCAGTCTGTCTCTTTCCCTTTTAAAGTGGCGCCTTTACATTGTTGAGTGTTATGTGTCATGTGCACGCTCAACTTCATGTAGCAATTGTAATGTCTTTAATCTTTCTTTGCAGTTGAATTCAATCGGCTTTTATAAACCCATTTAGAATCTAAAACTGTCATTCAAAAAAACCCAATGAGCTTGCAAAACAACACGTGCTGGTATTGTCATGTCATAACAGATAATATTGCACTTTTAAATCTTGTGGTTTATTCAATTCCGTGGTGGTTTATATTTGCGTTTTTTTAGGTATTGGAAGTCTGTGTACTTTTGGCTCCACATTGCAGCTTTTGCCCTGATCGGTATTTGCACACTGATTCGAACCGTGACGAAACCACCGAGAAAATCCGATGCACCTAGGGAAGGGAAGGTTGACAAAAAGGAGTAAAACTCCTAATCACAAATTTTAGAATTTTTACTGAGGTTTTAGTATGTTGGAGACCGAGAAAACGGATTTACACTTTGCGTGATTTTACGTTTTGTTTTACAAATGCTTTTATTTGATTTGATTGAAGCATTTGTGCATTCTCGGCTCAACAAAAACTCGAAAGCTGAAACAAAAAAGCATACATAGCATTTTCGANCGGATTTACACTTTGCGTGATTTTACGTTGTGTTTCACAAATGCTTTTATTTGATTTGATTGAAGCATTTGTGCATTCTCGGCTCAACAAAAACTCGAAAGCTGAAACAAAAAAGCATACATAGCATTTTCGATTTGGGAAATTGTATGACCAAACTCGAAATGTCAGTTTGTTGTCATTTGCTCACAAGTGTCTAAAGCTACCTTGAATATGAACTACGTGTTTGAAATATGCATTCGTAGTTAGAAAACAGTAGTTAGGAAATTATCTTCAAAATTCATAGTCCTTTTTTTTATTTCGCACCTTATGTATTTCTGTTTCAATATCTTGCCCTCAAAATATCTAGCTAAATATTTGGTAGCGGATTGACTTGATTTGTGTAAACCACTGCTGTGAAGGTGCGGCAAAAAAAACAACATTACACGCTGATTTAAGTTTTTGCTTTCACCTTGCGTGCTTTTAACATTGAACCTGCACATCCAATGAGCGTCGTGGAATAGTTTTGTCCAATCTTCTTTGTGCCGCACAAGTAAACTTGATTTCGCGACTGCGCTGTTTTTCCGTCACTGTTACAGACGCTTTAATTGGCTGTTATTAATCAAAAACATCTTTGGGAAAATTTTTTAAAAATACTACAGTGTCCTTTAGTTGTGATTTGACAAAAATGAAAATGTATGATTTTTTATCTCTGTAGCCGAATTCGACACCTTGAAAGCCTAACTTCCTATTTTTCCTTTTGTTCTCTTAGTGGTGATGCACTTGCTATGCTGTGCTTTGTATATTGCCAGTACGCATAACTTGTGAACACCATTGTTATATTGCCTTCGTAAATTTCCTTCAACTATTTAGTTTTTCACTAAAATGTTTGGCAATCATCCTGCTAGGAATGTAAACCCTTTCCCACAATAATATATTCATTTGTAAACTTTTTGTTTGGCTGTTAGAAAAATTTTTGAGCAAACCTTTATTGGTTGTGAATCTTTTTCGTTAAGAGATCACAAAATTCCCAACTTCCGTGGTTTGACGTTTGATTTTTTTTTCAGGCTTAGTGCATGACGTAGGCCCCAATGACGTAACATTATGTATTCTGTTAAACAATGCGGCGTAAAGCTGAAACCGCCGTCGCTGGTCGTAACTTACATGGAGAAGTCCTCCAACAAATTAAGATGTCGGACAATGCCAGTTCGGAACTTTAAAGAAGGTTCAAGTAGGTTTTGCCCACTTTTATACGTTTTAATTGTTTAAGTGACTGAGAGGACCACGAAATACCCAGTAACGTTGCTGTTGCTTAAAAATACAAAGCCTTGGCGATTTCGAGTTTTTAATCCTAACATACACAGTTAGTTGGTCTTTCACCCCCAGGCAACGAGCTGGGGTCTACAGTAAAGGTATATTTTTGCGAATACTGTATTGTAATACTTTGCAATGTCTGCAGTTCAAAATTTATATTCAAAGAAGGAATTTTTATTCTTTGAACATGGTATTTTTACAGATCATAGATCAGGAAACTAACAATAAGTGCTGGTCTATAAGCCTACGCAAACCGAAGAATGTGTAAAAAATGCTTTAAACTGCTTACGTTTTAATTTTCAGGCCCTTACGAAATGATATAAGTATCCCCACTTTTACTATTTTGTTTTTACGAAGTTGATCACATTTTAGACGTTTCAAGATTCGCCGAGGATATGAAAACCAACCAGAGACACCGAACATTGCTGAACGAGGTATCACAAATCCAGATTGAGAAAATGCTTCACATAATTCAAGGTCACATGAAAGGTAACCAAATTATCTGTGTAATAATCCATTTGACTTGGATGTCCTATCGTACACATGTGATTTGTTTTCGAAACGGTTCTGTCTGCCAGTGGGTTGCCTTCCAGTACTGCGAATGCGCACTTTTTTTTACCCGTTCCAAAATCAAATGGCACTAACAATAAGCATATAACACATTTTGTTCATAAACTGAAACGCATGTACCCCATATACCGCATGTAGAGCATGTACCCGTATACTGCATGCTGTGCATGTACCAATATACTACATGCGGTACATGAGTACATGCGCTACATTCAGTATATGGGATATATGAGATACATGCGATATGTGGGGTACATGCGGTACTTTATGTTTTAAAGGGGCCCGTTTGCAGTGGCGTTCTTCATCAATGTAGTTTTCAATTCCATTTACAACTTTTGTATTCTGTGCTTTTAAAGATTACTCATGGAATTAATTGTCCAACTAAAAACTCACCTGCAAGCTCGCACCTGTCTTCGTTGGACAAATTAACCAGACACTTCGAATTCAGAGGTCATGACACAAGACGCTGCAGCCTGAAGAAAAAATGTTGTGCACAAACATATGCGGCATGAAATTCGCGAGCCCCAACTGCACGCAATTCATGAAGCGTATCCAAAACAGCCTCCTTTTGGAGTTCAACCCGTAATCTGACACCACAAAAAGTTACATTTTTACCTGTACGCAGGAAAGTCGTTGGACGAAGCTGTGGAATTCGCCAAGGAGCAAGTAACCATCGACCCCGATCAAGATCTCAATAAGTTAGATGAGCAAGAGGTGAATGGTAGTTTTCAACTGAGCCGGCCTACAGTTTAATTCAACCGAAAAACACACCATAGTTCGAAACACTCAACTTGGCGGAAAATAGTTTAGGCGAAAATAATAATGCACCGGTCTATACTCGCTTTAATTATTAAAACGCGAAATAACGTTTACTTTAACAACTATTCAGCGCAACGTTAAAACGATATGAAGTGCGTCATTGTATACTACGCAATCGGTGGGTCAGGGTAGAATGCAGTGCAGTTACACCGTCATTAAAAAGTGTTATTGAAATAGTATTATGTCCTTAATAATTAGCGGCATTCCAGAAGTTTTAATACATCTACGAGGGTTGCAATTTTTTTGCCGATTCTTGGAGAATTACAAAACATTAAAATACATCATTTCTAAGCGCTGGTAGTTACGTTATGGCTTGCTTCGTTATGTCTCTTATGAGAAAGATAATATTTGTTTGATGATTTTTTATATTTTGGTAAGGTGGACAAAGCAAAACGGATAATGGACGAAGCGTTTGAAAGCAATCGTATTAAACCGGACGACGACGATTTCCAATACGACGTGCAGGTGAGTAGATACCTAGGTAATATATTTCTGTGCAATTTCTTCCTTAGTTGTAACAAACGACCCCCACCCTCTTAATACGGGTGGTTAGCTTCCAAGGCCCCCTCGGCTGGTCCCACTATCCCCCCTGTCGCATTTCTCAAAATGCGCCAAACGCACTCTCTTGTGAGCCCGCGCCACAAATGCTTTGTACTTACAGTGTAGCTGCAGCGCGTTCAACCTCAATCCACCAGTTGTGCCCTTTCCTTTTTTTGCGCCTTATATTTAGTTGCTTCAACCGAGCGCAATAAACTCAAATCAACGTCGTCTGTAGGCAACGTTTCGTAAGTTTTTTTAACAAGACTGTTTATCGTTCTACCAGTGTATAACCCCTCAAAAAATATGGTTTGGTATCCCACTGCGTTTTGCCGTACTCTTTATGCGCTCGCAACGATTTCGCTTTATTGCTCTGAAGAAGCTCATCATTCTGGTGGGCGAAACGTCAGTAAACATTACAAGTTATTTAACGAAAAAACTAGTATTTTTTGTGAGGTTTTACACTGGTAGAACGACAAACAGTCTTGTTAAGTATGAAACCCAGTGGACAAAACGTTTGTTCAGTAGTTTCGCAATTGCATTTTTTCCAAGCATCCGTTATATAAAAACCCGATGACGCGTTTGGCGGTATTTTACCATAGCACAGTCAACTGACACCATACAAACTCAAAAAATATTCATCATTTATCGCAGGTTGACTTTGATGAGGTAGCCCCGGTGGAAGCGTCAGGTTGGGATACCGAATCAGATAACGACGAGTTCTGACCAAAAATTGCTACTTTGCTCACTGGAACCTCACCAGTATTTTTGTACCAAACCAGCGGAGGTGTTTTTGTTCAAAAAGAATTAGATTTTAACTATCTTCATTTAAAATAGTTAAAAATAGAAAAAAATGTAGTTTAAGAATGAAAATGCGCAGACGTTTGTGTGGATTTAAACAACATTACACGTTTAAAGTGATTTACACAAATATTAGGCTATTATCTTAGCTAAAACACTAGTGGGTTGCTGTTATTGGTCTCCCGTTGACTTAGTATTTTTTCCGGTTTTTATTCGAGTTCGTCGTTGGCTTTTAATCGGTCCAAATGTTTATCCAGCTTGGGAATTTTCATTGGATTACTGCTTTAAAGGTAGTAAAATATGTTAAAGTTACGACCCTCAGCAAACCATTTCAATGCCCAGTGATTAAATGTATAAAAATGGCACTGTGGCCGAATGGTGCCGCGGTGGCCTTGTTCTGGTCTGTTTTACGCTGTTTCACGTTTTTTTACTTGCAACTTTGAGTTTTTCTGCCAAAAACCCGTTGTATTACTTTTTATACCTTTACGCGCAATAGATGCAAATTTTTGTATTGCCTCGTGATACTTAAAAGTAGATGCGAAGATGTTTCCACGGAAATTATTCACTGTCTGTTAAAAATGCAATGGAACATTTCTAGAATGTTCTCGTGTTGTCCAAGGAAACCTATTGTTGTTTTCCTTGACAATAGACATGGTTAATGTTATTCCTTGTTATGCCTTAAGCGGGATTCACACCAGACGCGGTTGACGGTGGCAATGCGTAGCGGCGGCGGGTGTGCGCGGATTTTTCGCGTTACGCTTAAAACGGCAGGGTGCTTGTTTTGACAGGGAATTTAGGAATTCCAACCGAGAAAATTACGCCGTCGTGGCATGACGCCGGCAGGTGTGAATGCCCCGAGATCAAAAACCGCTGCCGTTAATCGCGTCTGGTGTGAATCCCGCTTTAGGATAGTGCGAGTAAAAGTAAAAAAGCGTGGGAAAATAGCCACATTAGTCATTTGCCGTAGCATTTTAAGCAATCGTCTTCGTCTAGCAACGCGACAAGGCTTGTGTAGCCCATGGTGTGGTTATCGACGCCTCATATCAAAAACAAGACACGTAACACTGATTTATTTTGAAGACGTATGTCTAGATAAAATGTAAGAACCGACTGATTGAAGAATAAGTACATTACGTGATAAACGTAAGACCGATGGCAATACAATACGAAAATAAACACGATTTTGATTGCGACATCTGCGCAACGCTTTAGGAGAAAAACAGTGGATGGCAAAATGTTCAAATGTAGGTTTTTCATTCAAACTAAAGGTGAAAAGGGCGCCTAGAATACCAAATACAAATTTTCAATATTATGTCTATTTTTGAGTTTATAACTGGGCCTTTGAAAAAGCGCACAATATGCTCTTCTACGTCTGCCTCAAAAATGCACTGAACTAAGAAGCTGGATGATACTCCGGATCCACTTCTCAGAGTGTGTTTTTCGCTTGTAGTTCCAACCAGGCCTCCTCCAGTTTGTTGTTGGTTGGTTTATCTTTTGGCCAGCCCTTGTGCTGGCATAAAGCGTCGCCGTTGGGCATTTTTGCCAATTGCAAATCACCGATGCGTTCGCGCAGAATTCCTGCAAATGTGGTACATTTAATTTTACCTGGGTCACGAGTTTTTGTAAAAAACTACCACCTAATTTTAAAACTTTCATTTTTATCTTAGCAAAAATATACTATATCTGTACTTTTGTTAATAACTTTAAATACATTTTACCTGTGAAAGTCACGTCTTCCAAGTGTATCAGAAAAGTATCAAGCGACATGTAGTAAAGATCATTAACCACGTCTTGTGACATCACAAAGCACCAACCCACGCAAGCAAGCGGGTACCTAGATAGAAAACGCTCTTTGCAACTATTGCACAAAGGCCAATTCGCCACATACGACTGTCCAGACACCTTTCGTTTGTGCTTTTCAAAAGAAAATGTTGCGAAATAGGGGTGGTTTTTAACAAATGTTAAATGTCAATTCAAAGTTACGAAGTTAAGGTTATTTGCTTACTGGCTTCGGGGGTAGTCTTTCTTGCTCATCATCCACTTTCCTTCTCGCCGAACAGTAGGTTTAAAGACTTTTGCACAGTGCATGATTCTAGAAACAATAGAAGATTTGATTGGATACTGTACACCATAGTATGCTGGTTATCTATTTGTTTTACATCGAAAAAACAATTTAAAACTCCGAATTTCTGATTATGACCTTAAGCTTCAAACGTAACGGTTTCCAAGAATCCCCCCTTACCGTCGGTGTTCTTGTTGTAGCATATGTTCTACGACGCCACTGACGTCAGCGAAAACGTCATCATCCACATGCATGACGTAACGAGCGTTGGGGCAGAAATATGTCGCCCACTTTAGTTGACCTGTTACGAAACGAGGAATTTAAGATTACTTGTTATATCCAGATACCAAAACCCAGCATGTGACTTAACCTTGCGTTTTCAGAGTAAGATTTTTATAAGTTTCAGCGAAGTTTTCCATTACGACGTCACCGTGCATTTTATACTCATTCTTTACTGCTACAAGATGCTCGGGTTTTCCATTGTTTCCTACGAAAAAGAGAATTCGGAGGTTTACATCGGCGGTTCGGTCATTTTTGCACTGTAACAGATTAGCACATTGGATGCATTTTTGCCGAAAAAGTGTTACACTAGAGGCTAGATTATTGGCGAAGCAAAGGTCAGGTATTTTGTAATATATTAACGTTTATAACAACCTTCCGCTGCAAATCCAATTGATCCACAGGTAAGGTACCAATGTTTCTTACATTATTTTTTGTGCATTATTTCATACATGTACTGATTTTGGTAATTCGCCATTAAGTTAGGACAAAGTTATTTGGAAGCATCTAAGCATAGGTACACAATTCACGGTTTTAAATATTCTCAATAGGAAGATACAAGCCCGTACCATCAGGAATTCCTGATGATGACAGCAGCGTTCTTTGAAAGAAAGAAAATGTTTTATACAAAGTATTGGATTGTATCTTCCTTTTGAGAACATCTAATCATAGATGCTTGAATTTGTTTTGTTGTTTAGTTATTCTTCTCAAATATTGTATCTTACCGAGAAAAAATACGTATTTTACAATTTTTCCATGTGGATTGGCAACCGAAGCCCACGTTTTGCGAATAAGTTCCCTTCTTTCAAACTCCCACACTGCGCTTGCTATCGCCACCAATAGGTAGACTTCATGTGATCGACTCTCCTCCTGGTGGCGCGCTGGAGGCAAGCACAGCTGTCGTGGATTTGTAATCCAACTAAAACCGGCACAAAACGCAAATTGTAATGTGTGTCAATAGCATTAACACATATTATCTGAAAATCCTTTTCCGTGATTCCAAGGCGGCAAACGTAACGTTTTTTATTGTGTTATCAATTGAATGAAGAAAATTAAGCTGTAAACTATCAAATATCATGACATAATGGTTCATGCATTGAAATTGAAACAATAATAAGTTGGCTAGTATTAAAGAAGGCAAGTAAAGTAGTTGTGTTATTTCTACTTACTCAAAATTGTGGGCAGATACACCAGGTTTGTGTTTGAAAAACCTTAACGGCAGGACGGAACTTTTCTTCTGCCCATTGTAAAACGTANGTAAAGTAGTTGTGTTATTTCTACTTACTCAAAATTGTGGGCAGATACACCAGGTTTGTGTTTGAAAAACCTTAACGGCAGGACGGAACTTTTCTTCTGCCCATTGTAAAACGTATGCCTTGGTAAGGGGAAAATCCCTTCCGACGTAATGTGCTTGTCGGCAAAGAAGTCACGTGACTCCGCAACTGATCCGCTTGACCTGCAAACACATACTTGCGTTTGATAAAGCTTGACACACAGCACAAGTCCTGTAAAAATCATTTAACTGGTGCAGTTTTCCAGTTCCGTACATTGTAGGGCTCCATGTTTGCTTTAACCATCTTTTGTGTGCCAATACTGGTATATAGGGGCAATATATCAAGTTGCGGTTGTACGGCTAGTTCTCTGTTTGTTTTATTCTCAATTAATCTAACAAACCGTTTTGTTGCTAGCGGCTGATCACGTAGCAAAACGGAAAACTTTCTAAACGCAAATTATGCACTGCATGTTTTTGCACATACAATACGACAATCCAAATAAATGCTTTAGGGGCGAAATCCTAATAGCGCTAAGCTGTGTTCGTTTGAATGTCGATAGCATCGAACGCTTGTTAATGTCGACCTGGCTGTTTATTACCAGTCCAAAAAAACGCTCAGTTGCTTGTATTACTCGCTAGATAGTGTATGGAGACCTGATCCCTTTAGAATTGTGACTGATAGATCAAAGTAGCTAACAGCTTACCTTTTTAGCTCTGACAGCTTAGACGAAAGCAGCAGTACCACCACTGACGCACAAACTACAAACGCTAGCGCTTTGTATTTAAAACCGGACCGATTTATACGAAACCACATTGTCCTGCAAAACGCCAGCATTGCTGTGACCAAACTGCGATTCTGCCTCTGCGTTTCTCTTGACTTTTATACTGTCACAATAGACGTCACGCAAACGAATAGTAAATGCGGTTGGAAAGCCAGAGAGCATAAAATCGTTCACGCCTCGATGCGTCCTGTAACAATGCCCCGGGGGATAGTGGCAATTCAAAAATGATTTTCGTATTGCAAGATTTTCGAGGGTTCGAAACCCACCAATTATTAATGAGGAAACCCGTGGCTTCGGTCAGCATGCATAAAAAATCTCCAAACAGCTAGTTCTTTACCTCATTTCGCTGTTGGTGCAGTGTTGGTGTAGTTGTATATCATACATCATTGCGAGGGTAATATAAAAAAGTGGTGTATTCTACACAGACAGGGCCGGATTAACCCCTTTTGATGCCCTAAGCACTAAAAGACCTTGGTGCCCTCAAACAGTGGTGTCAAGCGATGCAATCCTGATCAGATAGGGTCGTACATTTTTTTTTAAATTGGTGCCTACCTAGAACCTATGGAGCATGGGTGCACAACTAAGCGCGTTTTATGAGGCCGAGCACAGTGTATGTAATGGCGGCCGTGCATTGGTGTGTACAACCTTTTGCTATTGCCGGCCGCATTACGGACA
Organism: Phallusia fumigata; assembly: GCA_008931825.1. Taxonomy (NCBI): domain Eukaryota; kingdom Metazoa; phylum Chordata; class Ascidiacea; order Phlebobranchia; family Ascidiidae; genus Phallusia; species Phallusia fumigata. The sequence continues at coordinate 16,752 of QXVZ01025621.1, forward strand.
TTATTTTACTCACGGCCGCCACATTGGCGCCGAACTACAAAAAATGTAAGGTGGCAGACGTACGTCACCACACACTCTATTCTGACGTCACAAACGTGTAAATCGACGTGTCGCAGTATTCCAACACACACGACAAAACTAT
>QXVZ01025632.1:0-10204 GCA_008931825.1 Phallusia fumigata
TGGTGATAGATGACGGCTAAAACATAAAGAGGCTTTAATTAAGTGTTATTTCAAAAATGCAGGATGTCTTTTTTAATTGTTTAGCAGACCAGATTACATCAACAAATCAGATCGAATTTTTATATTTTCATTAAACTGTTACTTTTTAAAAGTATGTTTTGACCCAAAATACGGATGTTTGTAGCAGTAGAGCTGGCTATTGAAAAACAGTTGTTTCGAATTTTTTAGTTGAATGACATAGAGATTTGCGTGTAAGGGGTTAGTAATAAGCAGCTGTTTTAGTTGTTGCAACTAGGTATTGTTATGATATCACGTTAAACGCGCAGCTCCGCATAAGTTAAAAAAGGAAACAAACGGCGCTGCCGCGTCTGTAAACGCCTCTCGCATTAATGCGTAATGCAGGTGAATCGCGCATATTTTGAAGCGTTGTGGATAAAATAAAATGGACCCTATTACCCGATATAAACGAAATACAGATTCGAATCCGAGAAAAATAGGATACAAAAATCCATAATCCGAAACTACAACTTTGTAATTTGGTTTTGTTGTAAAGATTACGGGATATGATTTGATCAAACAAATGTACCTGAACTTGTATGAAATGTGTCTCACATGATTCCAGTGAGCCGATGGAAAGATTTTTTGTCATGAATGATTGCGTGGAATTAAAGAAAATCAAACGTTTCACAACCGACGACGCATCAAGAATAAGATCTGTGTTCATTTCTGTGAAAACCGTTAAACAAAATTTCCTGCTTTCCGTTATGCATTTTCACAAGAATAAGGTGATGATTTAAAAAGAAACGGGACAAAACTAAAGAAATCAAAATACAATTACCGTAGGTTTCCCCAGCACTCATTCGCCGCAAAGTTGCTCTCATGCAGATCGTAACCGAACCACATGAGCTTTTTGAGCGCTTCAGGCAACCAATTAAATCCAAGTTCGGAGGGTTTAAAGAAATCCGTGACGTCACATCAAGAATGGGGCGTGTCCGAAGTACAACAACTTTGTCACTAGATGGAGCTGAGACAATCAAATCCGGAAATCCATTTCCGTCTAAATCACTTCCGCTTTTTGCAGCGGTAAATCCAAGGAGTTTGAAATTCATGGAAAATGACATGCCCTTGATAACCTGCAATTTTGCATTTTTTTAAACGCCAAATCTAAAAGTATCTACCCGGCAGTAAAGTAGGAGTTTGAATTAGCAGCATAGTGAATTTNCAAAATACAATTACCGTAGGTTTCCCCAGCACTCATTCGCCGCAAAGTTGCTCTCATGCAGATCGTAACCGAACCACATGAGCTTTTCGAGCGCTTCAGGCAACCAATTAAATCCAAGTTCGGAGGGTTTAAAGAAATCCGTGACGTCACATCAAGAATGGGGCGTGTCCGAAGTACAACAACTTTGTCACTAGATGGAGCTGAGACAATCAAATCCGGAAATCCATTTCCGTCTAAATCACTTCCGCTTTTTGCAGCGGTAAATCCAAGGAGTTTGAAATTCATGGAAAATGACATGCCCTTGATAACCTGCAATTTTGCATTTTTTTAAACGCCAAATCTAAAAGTATCTACCCGGCAGTAAAGTAGGAGTTTGAATTAGCAGCATAGTGAATTTTGTTTGCCAAGGCTTCAATCCACTTGTAAATCAGGAAAATACTTTAATAAAACCTTTTGTAATTACGCCGATCTGAGAATGAGTGATGAAAGCATGCAAGTTTTATTAATTATTGTCAAATTCTCGGAAAGCTTTAAGGTAAATAGAAAAAGCTAATATATTATGTAATAGTACAACAATATTTTTGTCTGGCATTTAATCATAAAAAACAGGCAATAATTTAACCACCCACCTGCACCATACTCGGGGAGATTCCCTGTTCTGAGAGATAGTGAATATAAATGGACCCAGTACCATCGTCCTCCCCCGGGGCGCCGATAATTATGTCGTCATATCCGTTTTGGTCGAGGTCACCAGCGTTGACAATTGACATTCCGAATCTCGATCCCACACTGTCGGAACCTTTTAACACTTGAGGGGAGTAGAGGGCAGTTGTAGACTGTAAAAAATGCTTTTCGTTACCTTGGAAACTATGAGATACAATTGGTACAAATTGGTATTTTTCAACTGCTGGACGCCTCATCTTTTTTTAGAAAAGAAAAAACTTCATCTCACCCAATATTGTGGTCCAGGGCTGTCTGGGTTATTTACAAAAACAAAAACTCTTCCTTGATCATATCCGCCTTGATTTGAATAAAGTGGTGCCGACACAAGCAAATCATCGAGGTTGTCGTTGTTGACATCTACTGCTAACACTGATTGACCAAAATAAGCTCCAAGTTGCCACATTGCACCAGATGGATGAAGGGAGTGGTAAGTTGTATTTGGATGAATTTGCCCGAATGCAGGGTATATTGCAACCTACAGATAAATTGTACCGTTAAACACTAAAGCAAAAATGATTTGTCGAAGTTTATACAGCTTTTAATATATACAGCTAACAAAACTGCGAATATTCCGCGTTGTAAAAAAGTTCAATTTGTACGTAAGACGGTGTGTTTCATCCCAATAAATACTTATCTTTTTATTAAATAATCAAGAGCAGGTAAAAGTTAAGCGGATAAAATTCGAACAAAGAATAACCAGATTGTATGACAAAAGTAACTTACTATTCCTTTCGAGTGATATCGGGGTGAACCACTTGCAATAAACTCTATTCCGCTGAGAAAGAAGCCGGTTGTTACAGAATAACCTGTTTTTAAAACACAAACTGTTGCCACGTGAAAAGCATCTAACACACTTTGCATGCAAGACACGTACCAAGATATGATTGGTTGAGCGATTGAATGGTGTTTGCGCCGAGGATTGCAGAGACGCCTTCAGTGCCGATATAACGTGAGAATGCCGATTTAATGCTTTCGTCATTGTCCCGATAGTCAACCACAGTGCCTGCGCTGTCATATGATCCAACAGCACCCACGTATAAATCACTTGTCTAAAAATATAAGAAACGATAATTAAAACGTTTTACGCGAGTTCTATGTATGAATGCGATTATATTGGACGAAAGTAGCATGTTGGTTCTGGTGTTTTTGATTTACCTTTGAAACGGAAGTAGAAAACCCGATTTGGCAGCGAGAAAGAAAGTCAGTCCCATTGTTTCCCGAACCTGCGAAACAATGATCATATGAATCTTGCATTTTAAAACAGGCGACACATCGCGTAAATTATGTGGCAAAAAATGTTTGCACAAAAAAATTTAGGAATGAATGTCTCCAGTTGTTACTATGTTTAAGGAGGATTTACCATGTAAAAATGTTAAAAATAGTTAACATGTAACAATAAGAACCAAAGACTACGCCAAAAATTGCGACGTTCGCGACTATTTGCCTTCTGAAGTATAAAAAGATTGACTCGTAATGTCGTATTTGTGTTTGCGTGTCAGCTGCTTGATTCAATACCTTCCAACGTAGTGGCAGTAGCTTTAATGACAAGTCTCAATCCATCGACGACGTTGAACAAGTTTGTGAAATTTCCCACAGCAAACACTCGACTTTCGTTTCCCGCAATTGCCAGTAGTTGACTTTTTTCACTCAGACCAACACCAACTGATACAATCGTATGTCCGGTGCTCCTGCGAAAAGCAGCGGTAAAGTAAGTAACGTTTCACTCAATTTTTATAGATAAGTTGCATGTTGAAATATGTATCATGTATTATTTTCCGCAGGAGAATAGACAAAAACGTTTTTACCAGGTGTTACTGTACTACACAAAACCAATTTTGGATGGGGGTAAATACACTTGCAAAAGTTTGACTTTATTAAGAAATATTTTAAAAAGAAAACTATTCAATTAGTGACTTGTCGTTTTTCCTTATTTTAAAGTAAATATTTACATTTTCCAGTTCTGTCCATGATTTCCATAGCTAAATTGCATAAAAAACAATGTCAGAAAGTTACCTACCTGAGAAATGTCGCAGTGTTTGTGACGTCATCCGAGTTCGTAAAACCGTCAGTGAGAATGACGATTTGATAAGGTACATTGGGGCGTCCCCTTAAGGTAAATTCCCCAGCAACGCCAATAAGTGCTTTGCGAATGTCAGTTCCTCCGAAACTTTGGGTGATCGAATTGATGGACGCTAAAAGGAATTTTTAAGGTTTGTTTTTTAAACCTTTTTGTCTTTAATTTCAAACCTTTTTGTTCTACTTTAAAAATGTTTGGTACCTTGTGTGTTAAAATAGCGAAGTTTATTCGTTTATGGAATCTGATTCAAAGCAGTGTACCGACCAACATATAAACAAACATATACGTGAAAAGCTGTACACCGGGGCCTAATGCCTATTGCAAGTAGGTAACAAGCAAACCACTTTCAACGATAGCGTTTTTCACAAGACATCCAAAAATAAATACCGGAGCTTGAATAAACCAAAGTAAAACATTATACGACAATAAAAACTGGCTACCTTGCAGTTCAGCGAATGTACGTTGCTGCAGCAAAATTCTTGCAGATGGTTGTTCGCTGAATGTGTAAACTCCAACCCGAACGTCGCCATTATCTATGTCGTCTCTGCAAATTATTGGAAAATAGAGTACCGTTATAGTTTATAACTGAATTACATTTTTTATTTCAAATATTATTGAATAAAATCTTTATTAATTTTTAATTAAAGGAGACTTTTCGGTTGTTTGCTTATTACTAGTTTACATGACGACGCGACAACGTTCTTGTTCTACAACGCTGTATTTATTCGAGTGCTTGTGTCTGTGTCGTGGAAGCGAAACAAAAATATTAACAACAATTAACGTACTTAAATCCGTATGTCAGGTTCGTCAGCCACATAAGAGAAAGGCGGAAGTCCTTTTCCAACACACTTGTTGATTCGTCGATGGCAAAAACCATGTCCACGATTAAAGCACCAGAACACACTGCACGTTTTGAAAAAGGAGAAGTTAGTTATTTTAGGACTATTTAAACTTAGTCAATATTACATTTAGTAAATGTTGAGGAACCACTTTTCTGTAGGTAATTGCAAGTTTAACTTGCAGCATTAATGTAGATTTATTTTAAAGTGGAAATGCCTAGAGATTAAAATTGGAATAGAAATGCCTAGAAATTAAAATATACGTTTGACATATTCATCGACACCGCTGGGCTTGTGACTTTTTATCCGGCAGACCACCGCGTGATTCGATTTGCAGGGCGTTTAAAAGAAACATGAAAAAGTACACAAACATTTCGATATCACTTACCCATTATTTACAGTCTGTTTTGTTGCTTTAACGAACAAAGAAGAGTGATCAAATGTTACTTACACGCTGGACACGGAGTGCTGAGATGTTGTGTAATGTTGCGAACAAGATTCTGTGTATAGCATGAACCCACCAACAATTCTGTGCCTTTGGAGCATGAATGATGATACAAGTGCCCACATGCCTAAAACCGTCAAAGAATTTAATACAATGCAAACAGTAAGCAATAATACTTAAAAAATATTTTACATTTATCAACAATGAAACAAAATTTTTTTAAATCGTCCAGAAAATGAACTGAACATTTTTTTAAATGACTGAGCTTACCACTAGTTTGGTGGCGCTTGGTTCCAACTCAACCGCTACTCCCATCGCTCCGTTATTTTCTACAAGTTAACAACAAATTTAAGATAGTTTTTCAAAATATGTTTTACTGAAAACAACAACGGTACCTTTTCGGAAAAGTTCTAGAATATTTTACCGAAATGAAACTTACCGAAATTTTAGCTTACCGAAATGAAACTTATTGCTGCATGACGTTACGCCCTCTGCTGCGCCATTAAATGAGCAGCTGAACACAGTCCCAGGCTTCCAACTATTATCTGTTGCAGTTGCTTCATACGAGGGAGCACCAACAAACAATGTGGAAGGATTTCTGCCCAAAAGTAATATGGGTTTCAACTTAGTTCCAAACAACATGTAAACATGTTGATTTTATGTTCCATCTTAAATTAAACTAAATATTGAAAAATTAACCGACACCAAATGTTAATCTCTTTGAAAGTTTGTTTGCAATGTTTGTCATTTCACACGCCGCAACATACCCGGCTTTGGCAGCCACCGAAGCTCCGAAGTTAAACACAGTTTGGTTGAATTCGCTCGGCTTGTTCGGTTTGATAATTTGAAACATACGTGTTTCGATGTTCTTCGATTGAATGATATTCACCAGCAAGAACAGAAAGCACAGTGAACTTAACATTTTCACTGATAACTAACTAAGCAAAATCTTCAAAACTACGGACACATTATGCAACCAACGCTTGTTATTTTTACGCAACACAATATTAGGTCACATCCGACAGTGATAAATAAGACGCATTAGACACACGAGATAATGATTATGTTTTAACGATGATCAATAACCATTGGGGGCTGGTCCTTCCTAATTACAAAATCTTACCTACTTTATGTTGATATGGTATTAACCCTAATTTAACCGACCTCAAATACCGAAATTTGGAATTGACCTTGGCGTGTTAAAATATACCTTTAAGCTAAGCTAGCTTTTGTAACGCTGGATCTACACGGTGTAGAGTAGTAGTTTTTAACCATTTTTCGGTTTAACTTATCTTAACACCTTTAAAAAAGAAAATGTATCCCCGTTTTCGTCAAAAAAGTTTATCTCCACTTTGTTGACCATCAGCGTGCCGATTATTTGTATAATTAGGCAACCTCGGTTAAAACGTGCGTGCTGCAAAGTTCTCGTGCCGCTGTAAATTGGCAAATATATCAGGTCTTACTGATTTATTGTGTGCAAAAACGTTTGTTTTACTCCTGCTGTAGTCGGTTTACTCCCATGATCATTGATATTTACCACCAAAAGAAGAAATTTACTCCGGTTAAAAAACCTTTGAATAGAGTATTCGCAACACTACGTTTTAAGGTCACGCTACGCAACATACCCAAATTTAAGGTGCCCAAAACAACGAGCCCAAGAACGAGTACTGTGAGCAAAAGTAGTTGTTTACAAGCGTATTTGTTCACGGGGCTCGGAACGAATCCCAAATAGGTTTTTATGTCTGTATATATGAGGAGCGCCTTAGACATTTCATTACATTCATGTTTCTTGTCACGTCACTGCCGTTTGTAACTTGGTCCAAGTGTAACGTAAATCATTCCGCATAACGAGGACAAATCTCACATTTAGATACAATGTTAAAATAACGTTGTGGCATGCCAATAATTTATTTGAAAGTTTTGTTCAATGAAAGGTAGCAAAACGTGCAATGCAAAAAGGTAACACATTGACTTGACTAAAATCAAATTTAAAAATCTTTTCTGTCACGGCAAGGGTCACGTAGGCTTAATCTAACACCAACCTTGTATGTAAATCAAAATTTAAAACAGGCACTAATCACAACAACACACAAAGCCATAGCCATGTGCAAAAGCACGATTTGTTACCTCATTTAACAAGACAATTAGGCGCCTTAAAAACAAAGTCTCCGTTATTCATCTTTTTTAAAAACGGAAAGGATGTCAAGATTCTTAAATGTGTAGTATCCTTATCACACAAACATTCAGTTGACACAAACCAAACCAGTGAGTAAACAAAGTTGAATCACGCAAACACGCTTGTGAAACAACAAAACCCTACCGAACATACGTGAGCAGGTAATCTTTCTATTTTAGGCGTTTGCATTCAAACGAACTCGTCTCCATAACCTCAAGAAACTCAGCATTGATTCAACCCTCAGATGCACCGCGTTAAAAACTGTTTGCTATCTGTTCCTTCCGTCTGAATGTCCAACAAAAGCATAGGACTGACGTTGCAATCAGTCACAACGGTACAACCCCATTGCGTTAGGGTAAAAGGAGCTATGGTGCTTTCTCATCTCGTGTGAAATGACTCACCACTCCGAAAAAGGTTACCGCCTTGGTGGGCTGCGTGTTTTTTTTAATCCATCTTTAACTTGTCCAGGGTTGGGTTTAGCTTCCTTGTTTCCAATCTGTTTAGTCGCCTGGTTTTTAAATCCCTATGTGGTGGTCCACATATGTCAGAAGTCCGCAACCGATGTGCCGCGACATAGACGATGTTGGTGTGCCGCGTTGTTACTATAACTTAGCAAAGGTTTTCTGGAAGAAAAACTTTTTAACCTTGGGAAATTTATCGGACATTTCACTAATCCAAACTCTAGTTACACTGCCCACTGTGCATTTTCGATGTTTTGCCTTGGCTACCCTCGCGCAAAACGAAGCTTTAAGGTTTCGCCGGATTTTGAAGTTTGAAAGTGTGACCTGAGTGAAAAAAGGTTGCGGTGCACTGGCCAATGCGAACAGACTGACAAGTTGGGAGTCACGTGACTGCAACGAAGCGTTACGCGCACAACGGAAGTGACGTGAGGTTACCACTTCCTCAATGATTTCATCTACCAACGCGGTTGTGGAATGACAAGGTTTTTAGAAACCCGACTGAATTTAGACATTTTAAAACGACCCCGGGGTCATTGAGTTGTTGCCGAACAACCGTGCTGTGATCATACTAGTTCACAGATGTTGGTGACAAATTATCCCCAATTTCGCGTATTTGCGAACCATGTGCAGTTTGATGTTTGACGTCATTTCGAGGTCTTGTTTAAAACCACAAAATGATGATAAAGTTACGTGGATTTCTATGAAAAAATAATTCCTTGACTGCTGAGTTTGTAGTGACATCATATTACGTTTTATTCTGTCATAACGGCGAAAAACAGAATCATCTGTGTTACGTTGGTAACTTTGTGCTATTAATCGTTGCTTTACGGTTACATATATTTGAACATACCAATATGAAAAAAATTAAGGTAACTATAACTTTTAGTACAATAAAAGCATTTTAATATAACGTAAACAAGTTTGTTAAACTATATTACATGCACAGTAAAAACGATTTGTTTAAGATTAAGGGATTAATAAAACTCCACAGAACGCAGGAAAAAAATGCGGAAAGTTATCATGTTTTGGATTTTCGGCAACCAACACCCGTCAAAGTTACTTATTTCCACGGTCACATGAAGACACAAAATTGAGTCTAAGCCAAACAGAATGGCAAAATTTAACAAAATGTCATTTAAGCAATATTGAACTCAAACAATACACACAAAAGCGTCTGCAGAACGAAGCTGAAAAAAAATTGTTTTGTATATATTCGGTGGATCAATCTTGGACACCCTTAATTTTAGGTAACGGTTCTTCTTTTGCGTCTTCACTCATCTGCAATTCTTGTTTCATCTTTGCATACTTGCTCTCAAAAAATCCAAGCTGCGAAATAAGAAATCTTTTGAATCTTTTTCGACCTTCTTAGAACATTTACAAATACCTTCCACATAACACCTGTAATGACAGCGAGCGCCGCGATACCACCCACAACTCCCCCGACAATGTGCCAAGCGTTTAATTCTTCCACAGCAATATACTCATCCTCTTTCGACTTCTGAATTGATGTGGACAACTGAAATGTTTAGTAAGGCTGTTACGTTAATGACATAATTTACCGTCGTAAGCCTGATTTGTGGATATTTACAAGGTTGTTACCCGGTCAGTAGCATTTTTGCTTGGTACAGCGAATTTCAAATATGATCAGCGTTTAGAACATCAAAGTCAAGCAAGAACAACCAGTTTTTTATTCGTTCTCGCTTTATCTCCTTTTTTATTTTGTATCAGTATGGCTTTAAATTACACCTATTTTCCTAAATTAGCGCAAGGGTGCACAACCTGCGACCGTACAGAGGCACGTAGCCGTGCATTACTAAAAACTCTTAATTAGACTGATAAGCAGAAGGTAATCAATAAAAAATTGCTATTTTTTTAGAAAATAGGTTGCTTTGAAACAAGTTTAATTGACAAGGACAACCTACACCCAAACAGTTTTGCATGTTACGCCGTTTATGACGTCAAAGTCTTGTGTGTTGGAATAATGTGACACTTCGATGTACACGTTGTGATGTTACAATAGTGTGTGGTGACGTACATCTGCCACCTTACATTTTTTTGCAACTCGGCGCCCATGTGGCGGCCGTGAGTAAAATAATGTCTGTAATGCGGCCGGCAATAGCAGAATGGTTGTGCACCCCTGACTTAGCGTATTATAATATCGAAAGACGGAGCTGGCCACGTAGAAAAATGGAAAAGGTCTCGGGGCCAACCCGTTTTACCCAGTGCAGTATTAAGTTGTTTCAAAGCGGTGCAATTAACTT
>QXVZ01025649.1:0-29639 GCA_008931825.1 Phallusia fumigata
CAAGTCTTGGTGTAAAAAGTGCAGTTGACATATATTTTGCTGAAAAATGATAGTTGACGAATGCCGTTTATTTGTCACTTTCACTGTTTCCCATTAGACCCATGAGGAAATGATGAAGTGGATGAGTTGCAGGTTACAACCGACCGCTGTATCTAGTCGCGTTGGTGGAGGTTGCGGCGATCCAGGTAACGCACATGATCCTGATGAAACCAACCCTGAAAGTGTTGATTTGGGCCAGCCCCATTGACACTATAAACAACAAAAAAAGTTTTTTACGATTTTTGCTTTACAGGTATGACATACGATTCCCAAAGAGTTGAAGATGAACGCAAAAAACTTTTGGAGCACTTCAAACCCGTCAAACAACCTCACAAAGAATTCGTAATTGGAAAACCGAGTAACCCAATTCAACAAAATCGATGCAGTGATCAGGTAAGATTATTTCAGAGGTTTAAAAACAAAAATTAAGCAGGCCATCAAAATAAAATGTTGTGCGCTCGACAACAAAGCGCAGATTGTGCCAGAGCATGTTAGAAATAAAGTTAACTTCGAACCAATTTTGCTGAAAAATTGTGAAAGGGCAATTGCGGTTTATTTATGTCACTTCCACTGTTTCCTATAAGACTAATGAGAAAATGATGAGCTGTAAGTCACCGATCACAGCCACTTCATCTGTTGGTAATGGCGGTGGTGATGGCGGTGGTGGAGGCGGTGGTAATGGCGGTGGTGATGGCTTGCCAGGTAACGGACGAAGTCCTGATGAACGCAACCCTGACAGAGTTGACTGGCGTGAACGTGGTTGTGTAACTCCAGTCAAAGACCAGCGACCCCTGCCTGCCTGTTGGATATTCGCTGCAGTAAGTCCTCTTTAACGGAATTATTTTTTATAACTTATGTTGACAAACATTCATTCAGAAGTGAAACGTCATAATTTTTTGTGAGTGCACAATTGTTCTATAATCAATAATTACCCAATAAAAATATGTTGTTTTTAGTCTAAATTTATTTTTCTAGGTTTTGTGGAATGTCGAAGCTTTAGTACATTTCATTTAAGCTACATCTTTTAGATGCTTGGTGATCCATAACTTTATCAACTGATACTTTAAAAAGCGCCTGAGTTGACCATTNCAGATATTTTGCTTAAAAATGATAGTTGACGAATGCCGTTTATATATGTCACTTTCACTGTTTCCCATTAGACCAATGTGGAAATGATGAAGTGGATGAGTTGTGAGTTACAACTGTTCGCTACTTCTGGTGGCAGTGTTTCTAGCGGAGGCGGCGGTTGCAGCGATCTAGGTAACTCACATGATCCTGATGAAACCCACCCTGAAAGTGTCGATTGGGGTGATCCCCATTGACACTATGAACAAACAAAAACTTTTTTTGTGAATATTTGCTTCACAGGTATGACATACGATTCCCAAAGAGTTGAAGATGAACGCAAAAAACTTTTGGAGCACTTCAAACCCGTCAAACAACCTCACAAAGAATTCGTAATTGGAAAACCGAGTAACCCAATTCAACAAAATCGATGCAGTGATCAGGTAAGATTATTTCAGAGGTTTAAAAAAAAATTAAGCAGGCCATTAAAATATAATGTTGTTGTGCGCTCGACAACAAAGCGCAGATTGTGCCAGAGCATGTTAGAAATAAAGTTAACTTCGAACCAATTTTGCTGAAAAATGGTAGAATGGGCAATTGCGGTTTATTTATGTCACTTCCACTGTTTCCTATAAGACCAATGAGAAAATGATGAGCTGTAAGTCACCGATCACAGCCACTTCATCTGGTGGTAATGGCGGTGGTGATGGCGGTGGTAGAGGCGGTGGTGATGGCGGTGGTGAAGGCTTGCCAGGTAACGGACGAAGTCCTGATGAACGCAACCCTGACAGAGTTGACTGGCGTGAACGTGGTTGTGTAACTCCAGTCAAGGACCAGAGACCCCTGCCTGCCTGTTGGATATTCGCTGCAGTAAGTCCTCTTTAACGTAATTACTTTTTAAAACTTATGTTGACAAACATTCAGTCAGGAGTGAAACGTCATAATTTTTTGTGAGTGCACAGTTGTGGAATACTCAACCGTTACTCTGTAAAAATACGCTGTTTGTATCGTCAAGATTTTTCTAGGATTTGTAGAATGTCGCAATTTAAGTAAATTTTATCTGATGTACATCTTTAAGATGCTTGGTAATCCATAACTTTATCAACTGTTACTTTTTAATGCGCCTGAGTTGACCATTTAGCAGATTCTACACATTACACAGCAATAATTGTTTAATAGCTTTCTTGCTCTTATAAAATCAACAAAGCTGTGGCTAGTGTATGTATAAACAAGTGCACACATAACCCTTTCTGGGGAAATGTTGAAAAACAAGATTCTATCACTAAATTTGCAGACACAAACAGTTGTTCATTTAATTTATACACATGCGAGTTGTATTTTATTTAATTTGTCACAGGTATCAGCTGTGGAATCTCACAATGCAATAACAAACGGCAAATTGGTTGAATTGTCTGTTCAACAATTGGTTGATTGCATTGGTAGGGGAGATGAGGCAGGGCCTGTGGAAAGAGCATTAGACTACATTGCTGACCATGGTTCAATTCGTGAGAGAGATTATGGGCGAAGGAACCCTTTTCAGGTTGAAAAGTGTTGTTCGTTTACCTTTTAAGAGGTTGTATTTAACAGTTAATGACAAATCAACCTGAAAGACGCGCCCCGGTACCAATGACAACGGGTTTCTATTTTCAAAAATTTAGCGTGGTGACTGCATGTCAGCTGGAATGAGGGTTGAAGTGGAACTCCACCCAATGAGGTATAATTATGTTGGCAATTCGGAACAGGCTCTGGAAACTGCCGTGGCTCACATAGGACCGGTTGTGGTAACGTTAACCTTTTCCAACAGAGACCAACTAACTAAATTTCATTTGGCAAAGTACGAAGGTAAATAGTCGAAATATATTTGTCGATTTTTAGTTGTGCACAGAAAAGAAAAGTCAGTAAGTCGGAAATCGCTCTGCTTTGTAATTTTCCGCCTATGTTTCAGTTATCTGTCTAAATTCATTTTGTTTTCAGTTTTGGTTTAAAAAAATTGACATTTTTTTGCCGACTAGATCCCATTAGCAACTATTTTTGAGTAATTCTGTACCAACTAATATAAATTTTGTGTCCAAATCCCCACTTTCGCTTTCGTTAAGCTTTTTTGAAAAATATTGATAATTTACCCATGACCTACTTTTCAATCCTATTTTAATGCACCTGAGATACTGAAAGTATTGTAAAACAGACGTTTTTTACGACGACAAACCTGATAGTGAGGAAAAGAAAGTTCGTCATGCTGCGTTGGTGATTGGCTACGGCTGGCAATTAAACAGATACAGTAATGAAATTGAAAAGTACTGGATTATCAAAAACAGGTAAAACCGCTGCATAAACTAATATTTGTAATATTCATTTAATACATGTTATTACCAAATAAATTCAAAACCACTATATAAAAGTCAGCTAGCGAATATAAATACCCGATAACGAGTACCAAAGCGAAATACCCATACCTTCCAAGAGTTAATTAAAATCAGTTTTTAACAAAAACGACTTACTATTTGATTTCACAAGATGCTTTCCGAAACCATTAACTTAATATTTTTGTGTTTCAGTTGGGGTCATGACCCAAATGACGAAAATTCTGGCTACAGCAAGATTGCTAAGGACAGAGGCAATCACTGTGGGATAGCATTTTGTCCAATAATCCCTCTTGTTGCACAACATTAGACCACTGGTTTAAATACAGAGTTTTCCAAGTTCTGAACATTTATTAGAGATATGGTTTTATAACATTCTTCTTTTAGGCTGTATATTTTTCATCTGAGGCTGAACACTTGATTTTATTGCGTTTTTGTGATTATACTGGAATAAAAGCTTACTTCCATAATTCGTTCTGATGTGTAGTAAAAACGGTTGTACAGTTTAAAAATGTTTTAGTAAAACAATCCAACAAGTGTTATAAATACGCGTTTTTTGGCGTTTCATATGAAGGCGTTGCACAACATCACAACATGACGTGCCTTGACGGTAATACGTGGCACATAACATTTAACTAATTGGATTTTGCAAAATTGCCCAAAAGTAGGACTTTTGTTGGCATACGCTGGTACATTTATTGGGTCACTTTTTGATGTAGAACAAAATATTTTAGGCTACGTTAAATTTGAACGGGCATTTTGTCGTGCTTGTTACACAAGAAGTCCGTTTTGCACTTGACGTGGTTAACTGCATACGATAATCACTTTCGAAGTTGGATTGGGCAACTATAACACCTCATTTTCATCACCGCTTGCCAATCGAACTTTCGTGGTCCGATCATACCAACACTGGATAGGTCACGGTTACAATCACTCAATGACGCTGAAACTATCACCAAGCCGGAAATAGCTGCGCAACGTTGAGACGTCATAAGGCGCGTAAATAATGGAGAGCACAATTGCTGTGTCAAGGTAAAACGCTCAGCTGCTACTGCACCGTCATTATGTGACGGGGGTTCACAAAAGAGTGAGTTTATATGTTAGTGTGCTATCATATTTGTAAACATACCCCACCAAAGTATAAAGATTAGTTTTTTTAGGACAAACCTCCAAATGTTTAATATTTCCAAAAGGAACCATGCCCCCCTTAAAATTTCAAAATTGTACATTGAGCAGGTTAACCCTGAAAATATTTGGCACCTTTTAAAATTTTGGATTGGCTACGCTAATGTCTACAGGTAGTGGCGACCTTATCTTTGCATGACACTACGTTCACGTCTAAACTATGCACATCAGTTTTTCACCATTGTATAGGATAGACAAGAAAACTAATGTGACACGCCTGGCTCTATACGTGTGTGGTTTCTAAATCCACGCGCCTACGTAAGCTTCATGGGCAAACTTACGCAGGTGATAATGTTGCTAAGTTGAAANTATTTGTAAACAGCCACTGATACCGCACCAAATTATAAAGATTAGTTTTTTTAGGACAAACCTCCAAATGTTTAGTATTTCCAAAAGGAATTTCAAAATTGTACATTGAGCAGGTTAACCCTGAAAATATTTGGCACCTTTCAAAATTTTGGATTGGCTACGCCATTGTCTTCTGGTAATGGCGACCTTATTTTTGCATAACAGTACGTTCACGTCGATGCACACCCACATCAGTTTTTCACCATTGTATAGGATAGACAAGAACACTGATGTGACACGCCTGGCTCTATACGTGTGTGGTTTCTAAACCCACGCGCCTACGTAAGCTATGGGCAAACTTACGGAGGTGGTATTGATCCAAAGTTGAAAATTCTGTTTTCAGCTGTGACTATCGTGTTACATACTGTTATTATGTGATAATGTAGGTGGGTGACATATAGGTGGGTAACTCAGATACGCACTGTTTTTTCACGCTATAAAACATGGGATGGAACGAATGCCAATCCACACTGAAAAAACTTCATATGTGCAGTGTTGTCTATCTGAAGTTTATTCAGTAAAGGAGAGAAATGGTGGCTGTATTAGACGCAGGATACATGAGTTTTGATCACTGGACAAAAAAACATGGTAAGTTTAAAAACGTATTTGGGTTTAATTGGTGTTTTCAAGATCGCAGTTTAACGCTTGTTGTTCTACAGATAAGATATACGATTCCAAAACGGTTGAAGATGAACGCAAAAAACTTTGGGAGCAAAACCTTGAATTTGTCAAACAACATAACGCTGAATACTTGGCTGGAAAACACAGTTACCGCATTCAACAGACTCGATGCAGTGACGAGGTAGAGTGATATTCAGAGGTTTGAAAACAAAAATTAGCAGGCCATTGAAATAAAATATTGTTGTGTGCTGGACAACAAAGCGCAGATTGTGCCTGAGCGTTTTAAAAACAAGGTTGTATTCGAACCAAATAAGTATCCTTTGTAATTTGCCATTCCGCCGAGCTTCGGATAATTTTGGATTTGTTTCGTGTAACCGCAAAAAGCTGATGTAAAATTTTTGATACAAGTCTTGGTGTAAAAAGTGCACTTGACAGATATTTTGCTGAAAAATGATAGTTGGCGATTGCCGTTCATATATGTCACTTTCACTGTTTCCCATTAGACCCATGAGGAAATGATGAAGTGGATGAGTTGTGAGTTACAACCGACCGCTGTATCTAGTCGCGTTATTGGAGGTAGTGGCGGCGGTTGCGGCGATCCAGGTAACGCACATGATCCTGATGAAACCAACCCTGAAAGTGGTGATTGGGGCGATCCCCATTGACACTATGAACAACAACAAAACTTCTTTTACAGGTATGACATACGATTCCAAAACAGTTGAAGATGAACGCAAAAAACTTTTGGAGCTCTTCGAACCCGTCAAACAACGTAACAAAGAATTTGTATTTGGAAAAACGAGTAACCCAATTCAACAAAACAGTGGCCAGGTAAGATTATTTCAGAGGTTTAAAACCAAAATTAAGCAGGCCAAAATGCTGTTGTGTGCCAGACAACAAAGCGCAGATTGTCCCAAAGCATTTTAACAATAAGGTATCCTTTGTAAGACAATTTTTGACACAAGTCTTGGTGTAAAAAGTGTAGTTGACAGATCTTTTGCTGAAAAAATAGTAGAAAGGGTGATTGCGGTTTATTTATGTCACTTTCTCTATTTCCTACAAGACCAAGGAGGAAATGATGAGCTGTGAGTCACAACCGACCACAGCACTTCCATCTGTTGGTAATGGCGGTGGTGGAGACGGTGGTGGAGGCGGGGGTGGCGATGAACGCAACCCTGACAGAGTTGACTGGCGTGAACGTGGTTGTGTAACGCCAGTCAAGGACCAGAGACCCCTGCCTGCCTGTTGGATATTCGCGGCAGTAATTCCTCTTTAATTTTTTTTATAACTTATGTTGACAAACATTCATTCAGAAGTAAAACGTTATAATTTTTTGTGAGTGCACAATTGTTCTATAATCAATGATTACCCAATAAAAATATATGTTGTTTTTAGTCTAAACTTATTTTTCTAGGTTTTGTTGAATGTCGAAGTTTTAGTACATTCTACGTCTTACAAAACAATAATTGTTTCATTTTTTTTGCTTCGATAAAATCAACAATAAGCTGTGGCCAGTGTACACATAAACAAGTGCACACAACCCCCTTTTTGGGGAAATGTTGAAAAAACATAATTCCAAAGTTATCACAAAATTTGCTACCACAAGCAGTTGTTCATTTCAATTTATACACATGCGAGTTTTATTTTATTCAAATTGTCGCAGGTATCAGCAGTGGAATCTCACAACGCAATAACAAACGGCAAATTGGTTGAATTGTCTGTTCAACAATTGGTTGACTGCATTGGTGGTGGAGATAAGAAAGGATCTGTAAAAAACGCATTAGAATACATTGCTAAACATGGCTCAATCCGTGAAAGCGATTACAGTAAGAAGGTTCCCTTTCAGGTCGGTAAAATCAAATGTTATGTTGTGAAATCCTTCGAAACATTCTTCAAAAACAAAATATTTTGTTTACCATGAATGTATGTTACTAGCAACTGTGCGTGGACACATCACATAGTGTTAAGAGATGCCTACAACGTAATAATGAACTACATTTTCTCAAGATGTTTATGTCTATTCATTAAAATATTCAATTTAAGTTCTGGTGACTCTACCTTGTTTTAGGGTATATCATTTTTATTCCTTAAAATCTTGTCAACTACAACAAATTAAAAAATGACAAGTGTTCTGTGCCAATCTTAAAGATAAAGTTTATATTACTGAAAATTAAGCTGGGTGACTGCACTGAAGCTGGTAAGAAAGTTGAAGTCAACCTCGACCCATTGAAGTACGTTAAAGTTAACAACTCGGAAAAGTGTCTGGAAACTGCCGTGGCACATATTGGACCTGTGGCTGTCACTCTCTTATTTCCCAATCACGTACAGCTATCCAAATTTTCATCGTCAAACTACAAAGGTAAACATCGGATATTAAATGCAACTTTGTAACAGCGGCGGTGCCAGTGTGCATTTGGTTTCTGTGTATGTTTAGCATTAAAAATCGTCAATTCAGAATATATTTATCACCTTTTTGGGCACAAATGGGCCTTTTAAGAATTGTTGTTTTCAACATTGTGTTTGCTTCAACACTTTGACTTTAGGGTTTTCGGTTTTTAGATAAGAGCTAAATATGTGTTTATATACTTTGGAGCAGACGTGTTTTATGAGCCCGGACCATACGATACAAAGCAAATTGAAGCCCATGCTGTGTTGGTGGTCGGCTATGGTTATCAACCAAACAAAACAAACACCGGAATGGAAAAGTACTGGATTATTAAAAACAGGTAGAATCTTAAGTCATGGTTGTCTTCTTACACCGCATATTAAAACCATAATTGTCCTACTGGTTAAGATGGTCATGAAATTAAATGTAATAGCCATTTCTTACCGAATGCCAAAGCAACGTGTTGTACAATTTAACCCTTTTCAAACTTGATTCGATTTGGTTTAAATAATGACATCACAAGCACAAATAAAAAGTAGACGCTAGTTCTTTTTAACTCCACAAAGTGTTGCTGCCCACGCAGCGCAAAAAAACGCACTTGGATTAAACTGGACTTTTCAAATAATTTGAATGAAGAATCTCGTATTCATTCGCTTTTGGGAAAACGAACCCTCTTGATTCCCCAAAAAAGAAAGAAACCCTATGTAGAGTAGAGTACGTGTTGGAAAAGACACATGCAAATATTGTACTAATGATTTTTTTTGTGTTCCAGTTGTGGTTGCGACGAAAATACAGGATACCACAAGCTTGCTAAAGACAGAAGCAACAACTGCTTCGTTGCATCTTGCGCATTGTATCCTATTGTGAAAAAAAGTCAAAAAAAGAGTGTTTGAGTCACTATTTAAATTGAGTATGTCTTCAAATTCGTACAGTGTTCGGTCTTTTAGCTTAAAATTACTTACGTTACCATGTCTTGCTCTTAGTAAAATGAAATGCTACCCAAAACTGTTGATTGCCAACTGTTAAACTGCGGAAATTATTTGTTCGCCGTGTTGCCTGAAGGTAGGCGTTAAAAATTAAGCTTTTGAACTGTTTTAAAAAGATCAAACATGAACAAACTGCTCTGATTTACCAGCAGCAGGACATGAAACCAAGTGTTGATGAAACAAATTTCACTGGTGTTGGTAAGGAATGTGACGTGACGAAAATGATAAAGAAAGATCTGCCCCATGCTACTTTGCAATCATAAAATGTGTTTTTATTTTACTATTGCTTTTTTACTATAGATTTTTGTTTTTTTAATAAAACCAACAGTATTTTGGCAGTCTTGTACCAGTTTGTCAATAGCAATATTAACATGACTTTTGGTGGATCAATGTTAATACAAATCACTTTAGCAATATTTGCGCAATACAATCGGCATAATGTGTACAAAGTCGGTCAAAACAAATAGTCAACAATGCGTAGTCGCTTTTTGCAATGCCTCCATGTAGCATACAAAATTAAAGCAGCTTTATGAATACCTTTTTTATCTGAAAATCTGATTTACCCATACAATGAAGCAACTATAAGCCTTCAACTGAATTATGCAGCCTTTCTGCCCCGACGGCTAAGTCAGTTCAAAATGGGTCAAATTATTAAACAATGTTTGAAATGGATGAAATTTAAACAGTTTGTAGAACATTTCATTGTGTTGCATCGATTTCTCTGTTTGGTTCCATGGCCCCATTAGTTACTTCGCTAGCCCCCTAAAATGCGTCAAATTATTGAAAATGTTTAAATTAGATGAAATTTACACTTCGTAAAACATTCCGTTACGGTGTACCGAATTAGTAATTTGACGCCATAGAACCTGTGGTTACACAACTAGTACCCTAATATGGGTCAAATTATTAAAGAATGTCAGAATTGATTTAAATTTGCACAGTTTGTAGAAGATGCCACCATGGTGTATCGTTTTCTTTGTTTGACCTCATAGACTCAGCATTTTTCCTGCCCCCTAAAATGCAAATTTTTGAACAATGTCCAAACTGTATGACATTTAAACAGTTTGGAAAACATGCCATATTGGAACATTGCTGTGTTCATAAAGTTCAAAAGTTGAACTGCTAAGCCTATGTAAGGTTTGATTTGACACAGTGGCGCGTCATTTCATTTCCTAGTTATTTTATAATCACCAACTCAACAGATTAAATTTTTAAATGTAACAATCATCATGGCAACAATTGCGCTATGTGACATTAGAGAGTCAGTTGAGGTTTTTCGTAGCATGAACGCCTGAACGGACCAATCGTAGCATTAACCTCACTTCAAGTTTTAAGAAAAAGATTTTTTACCAGCATTAAACCAAAGCAGTATGCGACTTGCATGTTTGGGAAACTTTCGAATAATAACCCTTTGAATTAGGTCTACGAATGGTAATGTCGACCTATATTTTGTACGCAAGCCTACATATCAGCTATTCATAGACAATCGTACCCACCCACAAAACCATTGCACAAGACAGCAGACAAAAACAGTGAAACAAGTGTGACACAACTGGTTTCAGACCACGCCAATCTGAGTTTCTAAACCCACGCATGTTGAAATCATGCGTATATTATTAGAGCAAATACAAAGGTGGTGTTGTTAGATAGTTGTAAATTCGGTTTTCAGCTGTGACTATGGTGTTACATACTGGTATTACGTGATAATGTGGGTGGGAACATAGAGGTGGAATGCGCTAATGCGCATTGTTTTTTTATTCTACATAACAATGGATGCAACGAGTGCTATGCCAGACTACAAAAGTAAAATCTGCTGACTAGAACAATGACGACTACAAATAATGAAGACTACATGACTTTTGAGCAATGGGCAAAAGCATACAGTAAGTGTAAAAACTAGTGTACGTTTAGTAGGAAATTATTGCATAGAGAAACAAACAAATTCGTTAACATTCTTTGCTCTGCAGATAAGAAATACTATTCCCAAACAGTTAAGGATGAACGCAAAAAACTTTGGGAGAAGAACCTCAAAAGGGTTAAAAAACACAACGAAGAGTTCTTGGTTGGAAAACACAGTTACAGAATTCAACAAACTCGGTGCAGTGACCAGGTAAAGTTGTTCAAAGGTCACCGAACGGAAATGTATTTTTTAAATTGACTAATTCTTACGTAAACAACAACATTGATCCAAATCAATTTATTTAGGCGTCAGCTGCAGTTTTTACGGCCGTAATACGTTTAGTTAAATCTCACAACCTGCTTTCCATTAGACATTAGAGGAACTAGCGCGAATAAGTTGTAAGGTGCAACCAATACTAGCCGGGAAAGGATCAGGTGGTGGCGGTGGAGATCCAAGTCCAGGTGACCCAAATGGTCCGGATGAACCCCTGGTTAAACCCAACCCTGCATATGTTGATTGGCGCGAACGTAAATGTGTAACTCCAGTCAGAGACCAAGATCCCCTGCCTGCCTGTTGGATATTTGCTGCAGTAAGTAATCCGCTACGTAATTGTTATTTTTAAATTTTGTTGCCGCGTCATGAAGTCAGATATGAAAAGTCATAGTTTTTTTGGAGTGAAGTTGTGGTACTCGATCATTACGCAGTAAAAATATCTTGTCTCTTGCCGTCAAAACTAATACATATAAGCAGGTGATTGTACAGACTATGGTTTAGAACCTGATGTGCACATTTGGAGTGCGTCTCAGTCCAACAGATATTAAAAAAGTCCCAAATTTTATCATAAAATGTACTGCTACAAACAGTTGTTCATTTGAATTCGGACGGAAGAGTTAAATTGTTGCAGGTATCAGCTGTAGAATCTCACAACGCAATTACAAACGGCAAATTAGTTGAATTGTCCGTTCAACAATCGGTTGACTGCATTGGTAGAGGAGATGGAAGTGGATTCATGGAACGCGCATTCGACTACATTGCTATCAAGGGTTTAATCCGTGAAAGCGATTATCGGCAGAGCAGACCTTTTAAGGTTGGATAAATTTACGTTTCCTATTGTGAAAGCCTATTTGACTTTAAAACCAAGGAGTTCAATAACTTATTAATTCGTCAACTATCAACCTATATCATTAGCAATTGTGCGTGTACATATAGGATAGTGGACATACATAAGATGCATACAACGTAATGATGAACAACATTTGCTGAAAACCATTTTTGTGTCCGTTGTTTTTTCGAATTATTTAAAGTTATGGTTCGATAGCGTTTACTTTCAGGATTGGAAAAGTTTAAGGTTTTTAGTTGATTTTTTGTAGTAATTATAAACTCCTTTTGGATTTAGGACCATCTAATTTTTGATAACAAACCACTTTGATAAAATGACATCGAAAAACGCATCGCTTTAGAATTTGGTGTTCCAGTAACTTTGCCAACGTTTGCATTGAAAAAATTTCAGATATGTAACTGCGCGGCAGCAGAAATTTTGTTATTAAACTTTCAGGTTGGTCCTAGATTCTTGGCAGAGGGAAAGGAAGTTGCAGTCGAACTCGACAATTCAATGTATGCTTTTGTTGGTAAATCGGAAGAGCAACTGGAAAGCGCCGTGGCTCGTAGAGGCCCAGTTGCTGTCACGCTAACATTTTTTAACCATGACCAAGTAACAAGATTTGGTCAGTTAAACTTTAAAGGTACTAATTGGAACGTATTGGGTGCTTTTGTGGTCATACACAGAATATGTTTTGTATGAAAAACAGTCGGAAAATTGCTATGCTTTGTGTCATTTGTCTGTCTACATTTTTTGGTCGACTGGACGCGATTTGCAGTCATTTCCAAACAATGCTATATGCTAACTAAAAAAATCTTTAAAAAAATTATACAAGTCTTTCTGGCAATCCTGGTTTTGTTTGTCGCTTTAGTTTCAGAGTTTACCGAATTTTTTGAGGCACCTAAGTGTTTCAACATATTGTAAAACAGATATTTTTTACGACCCCAACCCTGACGGTGAGAAAGACGAAAAATATCACTCCGTGTTGGTGATTGGTTACGGCTCGCAGCAAAACAAAGACAACAATGGAGTTGAAAAGTACTGGATTATCAAAAACAGGTAAAACCAAAGATAAAAATTTTATTGTAATGTATCTCATTGAAAGTAAACTTACCGGTTCCACTAAATCTAGTCAGGTGATGACAAACACCAAAGCAAAATACTTACATCTAAATCTGTACGAACTGCAAAGCATGCAGGAATACTTTTTAAACTAGTTTTAAAAAAGTTCGTAATGTTTACAATTCCAAAGCATTGCAGAAAAGTGGGAAAAAAGTTAAAGAACCAATTTTTACCAAAAACGATTTATGGATAAAATGGACTTCCAAGAGAAATGCTGATATCTATCCGAAACCAAATAATTGCTATATTTATGTTTTAGTTGGGGTCGTAACCGAAATGACGAAAATGCAGGCTTTCATAAGATTGCAAAGGACAGAGGCTACTTCAGTAAGATAGTATGTGTTGCAATATACCCTGTTGTGAAAAAAAAAATCGTACCTTTTAGGTGTAATTTAATTTAAAAATATAATTCTTTGACCCTGTATGTATTTTATGTAGGATGTATGTATTTTTTGTAAACTACCGGCATTTAATTTTGATGCGTTGTCGTGATTTCATTGGAGTAAAAACCATCTAGTTTAGTGTTGCAGAATGAAGGGCTATACAGTTTTGGTAATACAATTCAACAAGTGTCACAAATACAGATACGTACGCTATTTATAACATAGCATCCCAAACTGACGCTCAAATTACATCATCGCGTGGACGCATGTTTCAATTACCAGACGGCGCGTTTGCTTTTAAAGTGAACGGTACAGCCACTAGGGGGCAGTAGAGGACGATGTGTTATAACATTACGAGCAGTTGATAATAAATAACTGTTTATTTAGTGTGAACCCTAAGTGTCTTGCGGTGTTTAGTTAGGTACGGATCGCAATAACATATATTTCAACTCATTTGTTTTTGTACCAGAGGGGAAACAAAATAACGTTAAAGTATAGTAAACGAAGTGTAGGGAACTACTGTGTTTTGATGTGACCCATTTTTAAAATCATCTAATTTTATCGCTGTATTTATTTTCTATAACGCTGATAATAAAATTGTAAACATGTTTTTGTATTTTTACTTCGAATTTCAAATTTGCGGAATGAGTTTAGCAGAATATTTTGGTTAAACTGATTTTCATGCCGAGGTATTGGTTTTATTTGTTGATAATCCTCGTCCCTCAACACCATGTCAGATTAGAAGTTTGGCTTATTGTAAATATGATGTCTATGTGTAGTGAAGCTCACGGAACACACAAAAACGTAAAGCGGAACTTTAGTACGGTCGCCTTGTTTGCGAACGGTAGGCAGTAAAATTTTACTTTTAAATTGTCAAAGACTGTTAAAAAAACTTAAAAAAGAACCAGTAATTTCTCATGTGAAGCATATCTTATATTTAGCAGAGCCGTCTAAACTTTTTGTCAAACAAGGTTTTGTGCAAGGCAGGCAATTACCTTTGTTTCTTGTGCCAGGTAGGCCCCATTACACATTTGAGTTGAACCACGCAAAACCATAATGTTTACCAACGGATTACTTGCATTGGCTGAATGAAATTTCAGAAATCTAGGTTAGATCAAGGATCAAGAGAAAGAAACGCCCAGCAATAAGTGTTAAAATGTTTGTAACCCGTTATGTTGCTAAAATGAGCAACCAGGTACCTAATACACCCGTGTATCGTTTGTCGGTTGCTGTAAGCCAAGACAAAACGAAAAAGCAGTAGGGTTTAGTTCAATAATGTAAATCTTTTTGTCCCCTCCTGTATTTATTGTCAGGCCTTTATGCGCAAAGACGTTTTTGTTTGAACAGCACAGGACTTAAGGTACACCATTAAAAGCAGTAAGTGTGACGACATACACCGAAATGCCAAACAAAAATGTAAACCCAAGTTTTGTGCTGCTGCTTTCTTTAATCTGTGTTCAAAGTCAGGCGTGACTGTCCACAGACATTATGTTGTAGCTAATTGTAGCCTGTGACAGATTGGATAAAACATGTTCGAAAGAAATGAGTTGTGAGAAACTGTTCTTACGAAGAGTAATCCACAGAAGGGTGCGTGTATGTATATAAGCAGAAATTATATGTTTCTAACATGTCGTTTTTTAGTTGTTTTTCTGTCGCTTTCTAAATGCTTGTTCTGTGAAAAGTTTAACTTCAAGGGAAAAAGAAGGGCATATTTCCCCACAAGAGAGTTTGACAATGGCAGCCAAACAAGAACCAAATGACATGATTTTTGAAGAATGGATCAAAATACATGGTAAAGTGTATGTTTGTCCAACTTCAGAAATCAGAGTATAACGTAAAAAAGCAGCCATAATAATTACCGGTTTTTGCAAATATGAAAGGCCACGCCGTAATTATTTTTAGATAAGATATATGATTCTGAAGAAGTTAAAAATGAACGGAAAAAACTTTCTAGTCTGTCTAAACCGATATTGTTAGACGGGGAATACGATTCTGAAGAAGAAAGAAGTAAACGCCGAAAACTTTGGGAGCAGAACTTCGAAATGGTCAAAGAACACAACGAAGAATACTTTGCTGGAAAACAAAGTTACCGAATTCAACAGACACAGTGGAGTGACCAGGTGAAAAACGTTATAGTTTGTGATGAAAAACGGATCTATTACTTTAACAGTGGTTTCCAACTGATTTTGGGCCATGCCCCACTTTAGTATTTCTTATGGGAAAAACAATTCACTGTTAATATCTTTTTCTTCTCTTTACTCGGTTGGTATAGTAATGTAAAGGGTGCACAACTGTACACCCCACTAAAATATTACCATGCCCAACGTTAGTAATCAATGGTTTAAAGGATGACAAACATCCGATCATAATTTTAAGCTGCTATACTTTACAGTAACACGCTTTGTGTCTATACGATATTTCTCATCTTGGGTCATTGCTCGGGTTTGTCTTTGTTTGCTTTTAGTCACAGTAAATACACACGAGTTTACAACCACCGCAGCGACAGCGGTCGTCAAAAAATGTAAAAACACTAACCTTGTGTCAATAAAAGCATTCTTAGTAAACATGGAAATCATAGTGTTCGATAATCCAACAAAACCTTTGCGCTACATGGCAGCTAGGGCCGTGTTGAGGGTCATCATCGCATCTAGTATATACCAAGCCCAACGCCAACTGTTCTGATGCAGAGTTTGGATGAATTATCCTGGATGAGTTGTCTGAAGCCACAGATGCCAGCAGGGGCTTCTCTTATTGCGCATAGTGGCGATACCGATGTTCAAAATAACCCAACGACTGGACCCATCACCGAAAGCATTGCGACTGGACCCATCACCGAAAGCATTGCGACTGAATTCATCACAGAAAGCGTTTCGACTGAATTCATCATGGAAAGTGTTGTGTCTTGCGAACATTATGTTACTCCTGTCAGAGACCAAGATCCCTTGCCTGTTTGTTGGATATTTGCTGCAGTAAGTAGTGTTTTGCGTAATCATTTTTTAGAAAATATGCCAACGCACATTCAGTCGGTTTCGTTTCCCACAAACTACTTTTCCTTTTACTAAAATGTATTTAAACAGAATTTTGTTAAAGTGTGGCCGTATCAGAAAACGTCAAATACTTATTACAGCAGTTAACTGATTTTTTACTCCTTTCCCAAAATATGAACATGTAACTATGTCAAATGTCACGTTATTTCAGGTGTCCGCTGTCGAATCGCACAACAAGATTGTGAACGACGAATCGGTTGAATTGTCCGTTCAACAATTGGTCGATTGCATGCCTGGTGGAAATGAAAAAGGACATGTTCATCGAGCATTACATTACATTGCAAGTAAAGGTTCAATTAGTGAAAGCGATTATCCGCAGCGGATCCCTTTTCAGGTTTGGTAAATCAAATTACTTTCTTTAGTATTCAAAAAAAATCCTGTTGTAAGGTTTTGAGGACATCATATATTGACATTGATTTTCTTTACAATCTTTGCTTGGAATTAAGCGTGCTGTTGACTGCATGTCGGCGGGAAAGGAAGTTGCAGTCGAACTTCAGCCGATGTGTGTTTATGTTGGCAATTCGGAAGAGGAACTGAAAGCTGCCGTGGATCATCATGGACCGGTTGCTGTGACGCTAAAGTTTTCCCAAATGCTCCAACTATTCAAATTTTCCTCTATGTCAAACCCAGAGGGTGAATATAATAAATACATCTAAACTTTTTTAGTGGTTGAAACATGGGCCCAAAAATGTCAACTCACTCACCCACCTGACCCCAAAAACGTCATTTAAAAAAACTGTCATACTGTCTGGATTTATCTAGTTTACACCCCACTTGTCCATTACACAGGACTGTGTGCCCGTTTGTCGCCTAGAATTATCGATTGGTATTTGCCGCAACATGTCGGTTTCAGGGCTTGTCATATTTTTAAACAAGTTAAAACAAAAAAGCTGGAGTGCCGTAATTTGGCTAGACTAGCCTAAATGGCCAATGTCCTGTCACCAGCTGCACTGATAAGGCCTATAGGTCGAAACAGTGTGCACCTGTCTGCAGCTCACAAAATCAAATTGGCTTTTTGCTTTTATATTGATGAAGTGACACCAAGCCGACCATCCCTTTGGTTCCTAAGCAGTTGCTTGGCCATTGTGGAACCAGTTTCTCTGTATTTTATGCCCAGTTGAGGCATCGAACAGATGAAGTGAGGCATGGCTTTTCAGCCTGTTACTCACAACAAACTGGAGTGCCGTAATTTGGCTAGACTAGCCTAAATGGCCAATGTCCTGTCACCAGCTGCACTGATAAGGCCTATAGGTCGAAACAGTGTGCACCTGTCTGCAGCTCACAAAATCAAATTGGCTTTTTGCTTTTATATTAAATTAAAACAAGTTTTGTTAAACAGACATATTTTACGACCCTGGACCTTAGGACGAGAATTTTGCTGTGTATCATGCTGTTTTGGTGTACGGATACGGTCGTCGTCCAAACACGATGGGCACTGGAATCGATCATTTTTGGATGGTTAAAAACAGGTAAAAGCGTAAAATCCTTGCCTCATGCCTTGATTTGTGCATAACTTTTGTCTTAATGGAACCAACAGCGGGTTTAGCGACACAAAACTAAGCAATTCATTAACGTATTCACAAACATGTAGCCTACGTACAATGCACATCGGGTGAAGTCCAATCGCTTTGCATGGTGTAGGCTAATTGTTTCAATGCAGTTGAGTCGCTACGATTTCTTTCACCAAGCGAAATGAACTCAACTCAACTCATGTACCTACACAAAATCGTCATTTTTGTGGTAAATTATTTTCCCCTTTTGAAGTCGTTTTTTTGTACTTATTTTGAAACACCCTGAAAACTAGATTTTGCTGTTACCAAAAAAACTCTATGAAACGAATTTTATTGTAGATATGTTGCCGAATTTAACAACTTGTATTCCTTGCGTTTCAGTGCGACAAATGACGGAACTTACGGCTTTCACAGAATTGCCAAGGACAGAGGCAACCACTGTCAGATAGCATCCAATGCAGTCTATCCTGTTGTTAAAAGAGTTGCTCGGGTCTCAAAATAAAGAGACGGCGATGAAATGATTTTGTTACAACAAGCTGTTCTAGATCTTTTTGCGTTTAATCTTATGTACAGGATGGCAGCACGATATATATATGGTTGGTACGGTACGTGGCGTAGCACTAAATCATCAAAGTTTCGGTACGGTGTGGTACGCCCTTAATGATGAGGTAAGCTTGTCGTTCGCACGTGGTACGCACAACCAAGACAGCGTAGCCAGCCCAAAAATTGGGAGTCGACCAATTATTTCCAAGGTCAATTAACCTACTTAATGTACAACTTAAAGATTTTTCCAGGGGTAGCCTACCTTTATGCATCATTTAGAAATTTGGTATAGGGCCATGGCTTCTATAGTCGTATCGTACTACCATCCTCGATGTATACAGTTTGTTGTAAATTACTGCTATCCTTATTCTCAATTAGTAAATAAATAAACAAATATTCGGATTTGCGAGTGAACCAATTTATGTGGTAGAAAACAGTTTATTGAACTTGTCACGTTTTTGTCCAACTCGGTTTGGGAGACAGCTAAAAGGACAGTTAGAGCTCACTACACGCGTTTACCATTTGGGTTTTGTTGGGCTCTCGACCGGTTAACCGCACCCCGACAGGCCATACCAGTTTAATAAAGTCAAAATTGTATAACCATTTTTGTGCACATGTAAAGGCCTGCAATCTCAACCAAATAGAAAAGCATATGACCATTGACTTTTTAACATGGACATGAATGTTTCTAATCATTCAAACTAATAAAAACGTAATGATACTGCAGGAGGTTTACTAGGATTATGATGTCTATGTTTTGCAAAAACACATGTCACAGAAGTTGAAGAAGCGATGAAAACACATCAAGAATGTTGCCTTTTGCTTTCTATTTACCAATGTCAATGTATTTATTTTTGCTTTTTGCCTATCACGTTACACAAATGAAATAAACAAATGCAGCAATATTTACTTTCAGAGTGGAACGCCATACCAGCAATAATTCTTCTATCGGACTGGTAAGTACATGAATACTCGTATACCTAAATTAATTACCATAACTGAAAGTAATACAAAGTAATGTCCAAACTTAGGTACACAATTTACAGTTTTGTTTGAAAAATAAACACAAGCCAATTGCAATGGGTTAAAACATTTTAACTCATTGTTGTCAAAATGGTGAGGTGCATAAATATATTGCACTGGGTTGTGTTTTTGTACAATGAATACCTTATCTTCTTCAAAAACGCACATGCAAGTGCCTAAATTTGATGTAATATTGTAAACATAAATCATGCATAAGACAAACCGAAAAATATGGTGTTTTGCTTTATTTGTACACACTGTTGCTTAGCTATTTGACAGATGAGCAACTAACGGTGAAAGAATATTTTCACAAACTGCTTGTCCACAGAAAAAACCATTGCTCCATCTGCATTTTTTGTCCACAAAATACAGTAATCTGCTTCTGTCAGTCTTTTAATTCGGACATAAATAAGTGTTTTTTGTTTTAGTTCAAACTGTTTAGTCTGCGGGATGAGTTTGATACTTTGATATATCAGGCCATTCTTGAATTGGAGAATAGTAGTGACTTGAAGATTTATGGAAACTTTATGTCACTAATACAAAGGTTTGTAAACTTTTTGCTGCACCCTGGTTGTACTTTCTTTTTATTAAAGCCCAACCTAGGTGTAAAGAAAACTATAACCATAAATTTTACTGAATTTGAAATTTTTTATCTTTGACCAGAATATTTGTGATTAAAGCATTTGGAGTTCTTTTGGTCCTTGGACCTGTTTCCTCAAAACTTTCTTGGACATGGGCATTACTGCAGAAAAAATGCATATAAAACACATCCAATATGAACTGACGATTTTTATGAGATCTTTTCACGAAGGTTACAGATTGTTTTCATTTTTTTGAAAACAATAAATGTATTATAGCAAGTGGTGGCTTTTTTATTTGTTTTTATTAATATTTATGCTCACTTAAAAACTATTTAGTGAATGTGTGCTTACAAATATTTTACTATGACTTAAATTGATGTTCTAATTTATTTTTATTAGCACAATTGAATTAACATTTTAACTTAAATATTAGTTCCAGCAAAATGCAATACTAGCCACATATTAACCACTGGTTGTTATGGTTACAGATGGACACTTCTCCACTGGCCACAATAAGTAATAGAAAAATACATCGTGTTTGTTGAGTTTCCTGGCGGAATTAAAATGAATAAATAACTCCACCACAAACTGTCTGGTGTTGCATGTATCAGTGTCGAAGCCTCAACGTTGAAGGCCAAGGTACTTAAGTAGATACTGAGCCAGTACTCTGTACCAAGCACCAGTATTGTGACCATATTATCAGCATTTAGAATCGCTGTTTCCAGCAGTAAATCAACTGAAATTTACTTTAAATCTTCTTTGCAGATTTGAAAATAAAGTTGCATCTTTGGGGAAAACTGCATCCCAAACAGAGTATCTTGTTTCTGTCACCGTTCAAACTTCATCCACTAATTGTGCCCTTCGCATTTTTTCACCTCAATGTTGTGCAGCTCTTTTCGGCCTGGTGATTGACTTCGTGCTATGGTGTCGCTATGTTTCCTTTCACCAAGCAAAATAAACCCAACTTTGAGAAAACTCATGATGAAGGTTTGTCTAAACAAGTTTTGTTCTATTTTGTCGTTGAACTAGAAAAGCATCTTTAATTGCTTTCCTGATTTGTTGTTTAAACTGTAGCCAATACAAATGTAGTTTAATAAAACAGGTTTAAAGTGTTTTTATTCGTAATGCCTTTGTGTCTTAAGCTGCAAACATTTAAAACTTATTGACAATAAGTGGCAGTCAGTATTAATTTTTAAATTCTTGTGTGTTTTTAGATGATTTAAAATCAGTCTTGCAGTTTTCTGTAAAGTTGAATCTGACGATGAAGAATCCATTATTGGGGATGCAAGTTTGACAACATTCACCCACCTGGATGAGGATGCTACTAAAACTGCAGGCTTAGATTCTAATTTAAAAAAATTAAAATTGATCAGATAATTTAGGTGACGATGACAATGACACAAAATCACTCAAACAAAACTTGGAGGAAATGAAACCAAACGTTGAGGAAACAAAACCTAATGTTGATAAGAAATGCGATGAAAATTACAAAGAGAACTCTGCTCTTTTTGCTGTAATGAAACATAATGCTGTGCCAGATATGAAAGTTTGTTTTCGTGTGGTTCCTGCACATGCTGTGACCATCCCTTTTACTCCCTTTTCCCTGCATCTCGCTCTGTCTGAAATATCATGTGATGAAACTGGTGGCCCGTAACTAACGACTCCATTTGATGTTGATTTTATGCAGGTTTTGTGGTCAGCCGTCCAATTTCACTCGGCAGTGATTGTGAGATTATGGCAAAGTGGTTGTCGACACCTGGAAAAGCTGCACAAAATCGTCACTGAGTGCTTGAGGCAGCATTTCAGCCACGGCGCAGACTTAATTTGTTACTTTACCTCCCTCCCTTCTAGAATTGCTGCGAGGCCCATGGATCCGATTTGGCCCTGCAGGGCTTTGAGTTGTTTGTTAGGATCATAATGCCTAACGCAGGGGTGCCTAATCCATGGACCTTATTTCCACTCAATCATACTTTATGCCGCTTGCATTAACACATTTATGCTCTAGTAAAATCACGTGCACAACGTAGAGAGCATGAATGACCGTATGGTACTTTTGAGTCGAGCGTTGTGAAGGGCGTACGTACGTTGCTGCGCACCGTTCTTCCATCCTTGGTAGAAAGCAGTTAAACCACTTGCTTGCTGTTCGTCTTTTTTTTTAATATACAAAGGACACATGTCTAGAATCGAATTTCGGAGGTGTGACGATTTTGTCTATTTTTGCACGATTTTTAAATGAAAACCTAAGTACAAAATTCCATGTTAAGTGGCCCGCGAAATTATTTGCGAATCGCATGTGGCCATTCGACCAAAAAGGTTGGACACCCCCGGCCCAACGTGTTCTACGTGGCAATCGGACTTTCATCACCTTTGGGTAACGTCGCAAACAATAATCAAGCCAAATATGTTACAGCCCTGACTGGCTTAGATGCCTGACCGATTGGCTGTATTAATTCAGTTAGGGCTGTATTGTTGCATAGTTTACTGGACGAAACGTTCCTGAGAATTTGCTTTTAATGACCAATGCTACACGAATGCGTTACAAAATGCGGCATAGCTTTAATGTGTTTGCTGCTGCAAACATCAGTTAGGTATGACACTGTTTGCCCACCTACAACCCAAGCAGTAGTGCAACCATGACTAACGTGTTTTGATCGACTAAATATAGATTGCGCCGGACTACATTGCACAAATATGCTAAAGTGAATTGTTTGGCATTGATGCACGAAAATGCATATTAACCTTTGGCACATGTGACTGTTAACAAATTAGTGCAAAATACTTTGGTACCGATGTTTTTCAAAGGGACACTTTTAAATGTAGCACTTAAAAAATAACTTCGTTCTCGCTAATTCAAGTTAAAATGTGCATTTTGTCGTGCCTGTTCGTCACACAAGGTTTCGCACCTGACGCGGTGAACTGCATGCAATGATTGGCTTTTAAAAGCTTGTTTCAGTGATTAATTTTGAATCTATTATCCTATTTCCAAGGCCGTTGGTCCGATCGGACATTTCCGCTTTTTCTGTCCTACATTAGGAGAGCATAATTCGGCAAATTTTTCACCGTTTAAGCTGACCTCGCGCGGACTTCTGATTAGATTTTTTGTTCGTCCAGATAGTTGGAGCCGGCGTCTGTTTACAGTTTTGTGGAAATATAAGGAATTCTAAAATGAATTTACTGCATGCAAATGTTGTTATAGATGGCTATAGTGATGGGACGTTACACTTGTTTTATGTTTATTGCATGGAAGTATTAGTTTAACAAGCTCAGTGCGGTCGGCTACGTCTTTCTCTTGAGCTCAAAGTAATCATTATGTTCTACCAAGACGTCCGATGTTGTAGTTATCAGCATCCGAAACCGACAGTGCCCTAACATCTTAATAATTTACCGCACGGCACGTTTTAGGCGCTCTCGATTACCCCAACAACGCCTTCTGTAACATTAAACCGGAATGGCAATGGAATCATATCCGTTGCTGTTCCGATTGCCCCACGATTTGTAACTAATCCGATCAGGCCAAAATCACACATCCAAATTAGTGCTATACTGACAGTAAAGTCGACTTATTTTTGTACACAAGGCTACATATTAGCTATGGCGGTACGTACGTTGGTAGGGTAAGGTACGGTGCGAAGCAACTCATCAAAAAGTACACGGTACGCCCTTCGCAACGAATTACGTGGAAAACACAACTCATTGTTATAACGCTGATAGAAAAGAGTAAACAAATAAGTCATGTCACCATTACCAGCAGCCAAGAAAACAAATGTGTCAGAACTAACTGAGTTTCCAAACCCACGCGGCACGTTAAAATCACATGTTGGCTGCAAGAGAAGATACAGAGGTGGTAATGTTGCAAAGTTAATTATGTTTTCAGCTGTGACTATGGTGTTACACACCGGTATTACGCGATAATGTGGGTGGGAATATCTGACATACGCATTGTTTTTTCACGCTATAAAACATTGGATGCAGTGTATGCTATGACAAAACTGCTATAGTATTGGCTATCTGATGTTGATTCAGAAAAAGCAGAACAATGGCGGCTACTGAAGATGAAGGCTACATGACTTTTGAGGAATGGGCAACAGCATATAGTAAGTATTAAACGTAACGTGTGCTTCGAAGATAACTAATGTAAATAGACAAACAAACAGCGTGGTTTACTTTGCATTTATTTGCTCTTCAGACAAGAAATACGATTCCCAAAATGTACGAGATGAACGCAAAACACTTTGGGAGCAAAACCTTGAATTTGTCAAACAACATAACGCTCAATTCTTGGCTGGAAAACAGAGTTACCGAATTCAACAGACTCGTTGTAGTGACCAGGTAGAGTAATTAAGGAGGTCTCTTTGAGGAAATGTTTTTTAAAATGCAAATTGGCGGATTCGTGAGCGACACCATAGCACAAGTTACTTTAAGTCATTTTGCATGTAACAATAAGGTTGTTTTTGGCACCAAAAGTACGGGAGAATATTTATTTTATTATGTGACTTCATAGACTTCGGAGGAATTATCGTGGATGAGTTCACAATACCGACCAATCAGAGCTGGGGCTGGATTATCGCGCGGTGGCGATCCAAATGCAAATGAGTCCTATGTCGAGCCCAACCCTGAAAGTGTTGATTGGCGCGAACGTGGTTGTGTAACTCCAGTCAGAGACCAACATCCCCTGCCTGCCTGTTGGATATTTGCTGCAGTAAGTAATCCGCAACGTATTTATTTTTTCAACAATTTTGCGGGCACTCATTCAGTCGGGTTTTGTGTAGTGACTCACAAGTACAACTCAACAACTTTACCGCAATCAAGTTTGTTTTTTAAAAAGCATTTGTTCGGTCAACTAACTAAAATTGTAAATTAAAGGAGTTGTTAATGTCTGTTGTATTACAGACGGAAATCTCGAGGGGAGGCGCAGGGGTCTCATATTAATTATACCTCCATTATCTATGAACTGTTCGTTTTTATGACAAAAAATACGGCTATATTTCATTAAATAGGAAAGAACACTAAAATCCCGTTTTAAATGTGTAAAGCACTTTTAAAACTGGTTTGCTGTTGCATTAGAACGTTTTTAGCCCTTTTAAAAAATACTATTGCAACAGTTTAACAATCGCAAATAGTTATAAGGGCGTGTTAAGGCTGTCCCACTCAAAAGGTAAACCAACATTTGTAACATAAAAATTCTGTTGTGTGACGTCATAAGCCACAGAAGTGATGGTATAACGCACAGACAAAATTACTCACAGACGTCAAACGTCAAATTGTTTTACAAAACTAGTCAAAAAATAAACATGTTCTTTGGCGCAATAAAATATTATGTACGTATGTACAAACACAACAATTCTTCGCTGAAATTTGAACCAACGTGTGTTGTATTTTAAGTTAAATTGTTGCAGGTATCAGCTGTAGAATCTCACAACGCAATAACAAACGGCAAATTGGTTGAATTGTCTGTTCAACAATTGGTTGACTGCATTTTTGGTGGTAGTATGGAAGGACCTGTGGAAAGAGCATTAGATCACATTGCTGTCAATGGCTTAATCAGTGAAAAGGATTATCCGCAGAGCATCCCTTTCAAGGTTAAAAAAATTGTTGTTCACTATTAGATAGGTCGTATTGCAAAGTCCAAACCATTTAGTTGTGGTGACAAATAATTTTGAAAAACTCACCTAAAAGACGAATCGCTTTAAAACTCCAGTGACTATAGAAGTTTTTGTCATTTAATTTTCAGAAGGGTCCTAGATGCTTGGCAGAGGGAAAGGAAGTTGCAGTTGAACTCGCCCCCATGAGGTATGATTATGTTGGCAAATCGGAAGAGGAACTGGAAACTGCCGTGGCTCGTATAGGACCGATTGCTGTAACCCTTGCTCTTTTTAACCAGGCCCAAGTTGACAAATTGGCAAGGGTAAATTTCGAAGGTAGATAGTTTTGGTCATGTATAGAAAAAAATATTTAGTTTGTAGTACAGTCGGAAAGCCTATGTGCTTTTTTCAACGTCTGCTTAAATCAGTTTGTTTGCAGCTGGAGTGTCCAAAGTGCGCCCCGTAACGGCATTTCACGTGGCCCGCGGCTGTAACTTCAAAATGTGTTGAGCATGGACCGCCAAATTTTAATTAAGCTTTCGGTGGGAAACGACTTAAATGTGACTTCACGCATAAGGTTTCCAAGAACTTTATTTATCGACATGAGGGATACACGGTACTCACGCAAAACTAATCTCATAAGGCCGGTGAGATCATTGTGCAGCCATGTATGTTCGTGCAAATTTTACGTTAAAAGCCCTATAAAAAAACGCTGGCCCCCGGGCGCCTTAAGCCAACTAAAATTGGCCTCTATTACAATCGGTTTGGACACCCCTGATTTAAAGTCTTGGTTCGCAATTTATCTCCTGCTCAGCTTTTTCAAAAAAAAAACTTAGTTAATTTTTAATCCCGGTTGTTTTTTGACACTGTAGTTTCGAGGCCTATCGAATTTGTTAAGCCACCGTGTTTTTTAAATATTGTAAACAGACGTTTTTTACGACCCCAACCCTGAGGGAGAGAAAGACGAAAAATATCACTCTGTATTGGTGATTGGCTACGGCTCGCAACAAAACAAAGACAAGAATGGAGTTGAAAAGTACTGGATTATCAAAAACAGGTAAAAGAATGTTTATAAAATTCCCGCGAGATTTCATAAAACCTGTTTTTAGCATAAACGATTCCTTGGACGGTTTACAAAAAAAGGTGCACATACTTTTCTGAAAACAATAACTTATGATCTTTGTGTTTCAGGTGGGGTCGCGATTCAAATAACAGAACTTCCGGCTTCCAAAAGATTGCCAAGGACAGAGGCAACCACTGTAGAATTGCATCTTATGCAATTTACCCTGTTGTAAAAAAAAACTCTTTAGAACAATGATGATCTAAGATGTTAAGATATATACATGTATACTTCCAACATTGTTTTTATTATGATATTCAAAATAATTCTGTTACACTGCTTTTATGGCATGTAATTTGCAAATTGGTTGCATTTGCTTTTGATGCGTTTTCGTGGTATTGCTGGAATTAAATTTATTGTGTGTCTCTAATGTGACTTCTGTTTATTTTTTGTGTGCCCTGTCACTAGGAAACAACAAATAGCGAGATGCATAATAAGGAAATAACTGTTAATTTAATACGAGCCCATAGGCAAAATATGTGTCACGCATTGTTTTAGTTGGGGTACTAATTACAATTAAGGCTACCACAATTGTTTTTGTAGCAGCAAGGCGACAACCTAAAAACTGAAAAAATCGTCAATAAAAATGCATGTTCTTACCAATATTTTGTGTAATAAAAAACGCCGGACATACATATTCGATTCTAAAGACAGACTTTTTGTCAAACCTATAACTGCTTTCGTACCAACGAGGGCACAAAATATTGTTATTAATAAGGGTAGAGTATTTTACACAAAGTATTGGAAACCACTGCTTTAAAGTGACTTATTTTGTAAAAGAAGTTAGGTTCATAATTAAATATCGAATTCGTGAAGATTCGAATCAAAGTTTGCGGTTAATATCGGGTAATTTAAACTGATAGTTTCATCCAAAACGGCGTGTACACATACGCGCATAATTCGTTTGAACTTTGTACCGGTGCGAGTGGCAATCACAGACGCAATAACGTCGTTTGTATTCTTTNAACTGATAGTTTCATCCAAAACGGCGTGTACACATACGCGCATAATTCGTTTGAACTTTGTACCGGTGCGAGTGGCAATCACAGACGCAATAACGTCGTTTGTATTCTTTTTTAGCTAATTATCAGCCGTACGTTTAACCTGACAATAAATAATGACAACACAAGGGTGCATCACGTGACGGGAGCGTCGCCACCATCTTGGATTTTCCGCGGCACCAGCGAAAATTCAGATGTGCCTCTGAACTTGCAACTCGTTTTAGCATTTGCGGAGAAAATAATAGTTGCTATATTGGCTTGGGCCTTTCACTAATAATCATTTGTACAACCTTATTACGTAACTGAAAGACCGCACACCTGACATTGCTAAACGTTGAAAGGGAAATCACCCACGGTTACAGGAGATGTAATAGAAGGCATGGGGTACTTTTTAAGAGTTAAATAAATAATAATTGTTATTGTTTTGTTACCTGCAGTTCTGCGCGAATTGTGCCAAAATTAACACAGGACTTTGATGTTCTTGATTTAAAACAACTATTCCGAAGTAGCAATCTATACTACTTTGAACACCTCTAAATAGAAGCATCACCATTTTAAACATTTTAAACATTAAGATTGACTTTAAATGGATTTTATTTGTACATGTAAGTTGGTTTACTGAACAAAAGGTGCTTGTATTGTTGTCTTAAATTCTAAATGCCCATGCTACATGAAGGCATTGCAAAATATGGTACGTTGTGCTTACTGCTGCAAGCATCAGTTCCTGTCGTGGGTATGACGCCTTTTGTCCACCCACAAACCAAGCACTAGTGCAACCATGACTACTTGTTTTGATCGACTAAAGATTAGGTCGACCACATTGCACAGATATTGCTCCATTGATTTGTTTGACATTGATGCGCGAAAATGTCTTTCAATTGGCACATGACATCGTTAATTTTATGCAAAATTGCCAAAATACTTCTGCAGTGGATTGTAGTTCTGTTTGTACCATTTAAAGAAGCTCTTTTAAATACATTTTTTTGGAAAATTAGTTTTGTTTGCATTTGACCGTGCTGTTACATCACACAAACTCCGTTTTGCATTTGACGAGCCGACGTGCAAAGCTTAATTCAGCGTCCAAACTTGTTTTGAAATCATTTACTCGGGAGAGTTTTTTTATATGTTTTTTTTTCGTCATGGGGTTCGAACCTGGGGCGCCCGAGGTTTAAAACCAGAATATTTCCTACTAACATAACGCGGGAAAAACAAATTTCTGGGTATAACGCGAAAAAAAACAAATTTCTGGATATTCAACATCTAATCAAGCCAATGGCACCCCGAGTCAATCGTGTCTTTTTAAAAAAAGTATTTTTTATTGTGACAATCACCATGCCAACAACTGCGCTTTGTGTCGTTTGGATCAAAAGCCGGTCGAGCTTTTTGCAGTAAAGCCGGTAGCTTCCCCCCTATAGAAATAAAAAAAACAAGAAACGCGTCCAAATGAGGGTCACTGGTCATGTCGACCTGATTTGTGTACTAACCTAGAGCTTCCTAAACTACGGGTCACGACCCTTTGGAGGGTCGCACAACGAAGTTTGTGGGTCGCGAGAACGAATTTTGCTTCCCACAAATGCTCGTAATCGTCGTATTTCTCCGTCAAACGTTAAGGGGCGCAAAAAAACATTGAAAACCAAAAGGGCTCGCAGACCAAAAAGTTGTGGAAGCCCTGTACTAATCTACACATCAGATATTCATGTCAACGCCGATAGAAAAGAGCACTCACCCACATAAGTC